>CM074285.1:28354787-28417287 GCA_037194245.1 Opsariichthys bidens | reverse complement strand
CAAAAATTCAAGTTCCTGAGATTTTGTTTAGGCGCAGTACCGGAAATATCCACCGGGGGACACCAGTATTCACATTGAAGTTTTTTGATCCGTTCTCCCGTGACAAATTAATACATTTCTGTCACCATATCACAAAACAGTTGACAGAGTCTCAGTGCTTTATGTTTCATCAAGGTGTGTGAAAGGAAAAAAAAACAATAAAAAAGTAGAATTTACTTCTTTTCTAGAAGTAGAAAAGCCAGAATTTGACCATTTTAAGATGTAAAATGTATGACAACATGAAGTAGAAGTTCAGATTACTTTGGACTGTGGTTTATTTAAACTAGTGACTTCATGATCGTGTGATTTTTATGTCTTTTTTATGCCTCCATTGAAGAACATACTTTTGTGTGTGTGTGTGTGTATGTGTATTCCCTACATTATGGGGACCAAAATGTCCCCACAAGTATAGTAATACTAGTAAATTTTGATCCCATGAGGAAACAAGCTTATAAATCATACAGAATTATCTTTTTTGTGTGTGTGTCTGTGTTTGTGTATCTATCTGTGTGTGTGTGTGTGTGTGTGTTTGTGTATCTATCTGTGTGTGTGTGTGTGATAGTTCAAGAGGCCGCAGACAGTCTGTGTGAGGAGCTCCAGTCCTGCAGGGGTCAGAGTTCAGATCTGAGTCCGGTTCTGATGCGCGCCGTCACTAACGTCATCTGTAGGCTGGTGTTCAGTTCCTCGTACCAGCCGAACGACCCTGAACTCCTGAAGGTCATGGACTACAACGACGGCATCGTCCAGACCATCGCCAGAGGAGGACTCGTCGACGTCTTTCCCTGGCTAAGAGTCAGTTTTCACTGCGACTTAAGAATAGTTTTCAATATCATGACTGTATATTTAGCTTCATTTAATTTCAGCAGATTTTCCCCAACAAGGACCTGAAGAAGCTGAAGGAATGTGTGTCTGTGAGAGACCAGCTGCTGCGCGAGAAACTGCTGGAGCACAAGGTACAAACGCGAGAGAAATCTTCAACGAAAGCGTTTGTTTCTGAAGTTCACAACACCGTTAAACCACCATTGGTCTGTGGTGATGATGTAATAGGTGGGTGTGGCTCAGAGGCCCCGCCTTCTTTGATGTGGAAATCTTCTGTTCAGTCGGTCAGATGAACACAGAGCCGCTTTATAGTAGAAAAAGAAGTTTTAATTATAATTGAAAGTGTGTTTAATATTGTAAAGCTGAGAATATGGAAGCTTTTCCAGATACATGTTTTGGTCATCTTCATGACCTTTGACCTCACAGATGACCCTCACTGCTGGAGAGCCTCGAGACCTGCTGGACGCTCTTCTGATTGGTCAGATGAAAGGGTCAGGTGGGGAGGATGACATCACAGAGGATCACGTGCTCATGACGGCCGCGGAGGCGTTTGGAGCCGGAGTGGAGACGACGTCCACCACTCTACTGTGGACTATAGCGTTCCTGCTGCACCACCCTCAGGTACACACACACTCACTCACACACACACACACACTCACACACTCACTCACATACATACTCACTCACTCACACACACACACACACTCACACACACACACACATGTTGTGTTTTCATGGTTTATGGGGACATTCCATACGCGTAATGGTTTTTCTACTGTACAAACTGTATATTCTGCCCCCCTACACTACCCCCACCCCTAAACCTACCCATCACACAAAATGTTCTGCTATTTTACATTTTCAAAAAAGATCATTCTGTATGATTTATAAGCTTGTTTCCTCATGGGGACCAACAAAATGTCCCCACAATGTCAAGATTTACTAGTATTACTGTACCTGTGGGGACATTTGGTACCCGTAATGTAGGGAATACCCACACACACACTCACACTCACACACACACTCACACACACACACACAAACTTGTTTCCAGAGCTTAAAAATTTTATATTTTTATATTACTTTATATTTGTTTTTGTTTTTTTGTAATTCCAGTGCCAATTATTCTCAGTGCTGATTGTTTATGGTGTTATAGTAAAAATTGCATTTTCATTAATTAAAAAATCAGCATAAACAGTATGAGAAATGTTAGAATGTCACAATGTCAACATTTACTAGTATTACTATACCTGTGGGGACATTTGGTCCCCGTAATGTAGGGAATACCCACACACACACACACACACACAAACTTGTTTTCAGAGCTTAAAAATTTATCAAAATGATGGTTAATGAAAAAGAGGTAAATAACTGAATAAATAAATTAAAAAAAAATGAATAAAGAAAATAAATTACATTATGCTATTTTCAACAACCTATTTTTAAAACCACAATAAAACCTTCTAGGCGAAAATTTCTATTCTAATACTTTTCTAACCCCGATTTCGCTTAAACTCTGGGAAAGTTTTCAGTCCAGGGATCCAGAAAATGAATTCAGTCAAACAATCCAAAACATCGTGAACGTAAAGAGAAAATATGGCAAGCCATTTTGACTTTTATTCATTCTCAGGTTATGAACTTGTGATATCGACAATTACATTTTCACTCGTTCAAATTCTTGATATCAACAATTCAATTTCCACTAGTATAAACTATAATTGTTGATATCTGTAATTGTATTTTCACTAGTGAAATCTCGCCATAGGCTGCCATTCAAATTCAATTGTTGATATCAAGAATTCATTTCTTACTAGTTGAAATTCCAGTTTCACATTTCAGGAATACAATTCTTACTAGTAACAATGCAAATTTCTGATATCAACAATTGCATCATTACTAGTGCAAATGTCTATTCTTGATATCAACAATTGAATTTCTACCAGTAAAAATATTCATTTCTGAAATCTGAAATGAATTTCTGATATCAATATAATTCCTGATATCTAAAACGGCTTTCTTACTAGTAACAATCACATTCATGATATCAGAAATGAACATTTTTACTTGTAGAAATTCAATTGTTGATATCAAGAATAGACATTTGCACTAGTAACGATACAATTGTTGATATCAGAAATGAACATTGTTACTAGTGGAAATCTAATTCCTGATATCAAGAATGAACATTTTAACTCGTGACAATGTAATTGTTGATGTCACAAGTTCATATCCTGAAAATGAATAAATGTAAAAATGGCTTGCCATAGAGAAACCGACTGATTTCAGCAGAGACAAAGAGAGTTATTCATTCCAGTGTGTTTCACTTTAAAACACGAGCTCTGTCGTGAAATACACACTGATGACCGGGTGACACGCAAACTAAAACAAATAAACAAAAAAACAAACAAACCAGCGTCTCGCTAGTAAAGTTTTGATACACAAACTGTACACTGTGAAGTCTGAAAAGTTCTGTGTGTGTGTGTGTGTGTGTGTGTGTGTGTGTGTGTGTTGCAGGTGCAGGATCGTGTCCACGCTGAGCTGGACGAATGTCTGGGACGGGACCGTCTGCCGTCTCTGAGTGACCGGTCCCGTCTGCCGTTCCTGGACGCCGTTCTTTGCGAAGTGATGCGCATCCGTCCCGTCAGCCCGATCCTCATCCCGCACGTTGCTATGCAGGACACCAGGTAACCATGGCAACACCAGAGCGAAACCTTCTGAAATGTTTGACGTCTTTTAGTATAATTGCAAAAATCTTTCCTTCATTTCGCCCCCTTTAATTTCATATGTCGGGCTTTACATGGTTAAAACAAAACATTTTGCTGCTGCGAGTACAGATTTCCAGATGCTCGTTTGAGCTGATGTCTGATGTCCCATAATGCCTCTCTTCTGCAGTTTGGGGGGTCACACAGTTCCGAAAGGAACCCGGGTTTTGGTGAACATGTGGGCGATCCATCATGACCCCAAACACTGGGACGAACCGGACGGATTTAGACCAGGTCAGAAAACTTCAAGATCTTCACTACAACCCGCCAAAATAAATTTTGGTTTAACTTGAAGAAATTATGACAGAAATATGTTGTACTTTAAAATGTACTACTCAAAGTAGTAATAATGATGATAATATTAAAGAAAATTATTAAAACTATTTTTGAGGAATATTATAGTTATTAAACTTTGTTTGCCAAAAAATAATTTGAATACATTTCAAAATCATAAATTTGCATCCAGAATTCAAAAAATTTAAATTTCATAGGACCCTGTTATTGTACAAATATTTAATAAAGTATTAAATTATGTTTATTGAATTAGTTATGTTTTATGAATTAAATTAGACATGTTTTTTTGGTGATTAAAAATGAATTAAACCATTAGAATCCAGAAAAATTAAGAACAAAATAAAAACAAAAAACACATTTAAATATAAAAATGTATATAAAATTTTGTTAAATCGTACATGTATCATGATTTCATGCTTTTTGATTAATAAAAATGTAACCATTAAAACAGAAACGATGGAATTTAAAGAAATATAACAGAGTTTTAAGAGAAAAAAATGAAATGGATTTAATAGGGTCTTAAAATGTAATTTTTATTTAACTTTCAATAAATTATTGTTAAAGTTTCATCATTTCGGAATCCAGACAAAATTAAAATGGAAAAATGTATGTTTTATTATGTGTGCCTCGTTTTTCCCTGTAGTTTCAGACCTGTTGATTTCTGAACTCTTCACAGAACGATTCCTCGACTCCTCGGGAAAAAGAGTGACTCCCGGCAGTTTTCTCCCGTTCGGCGCCGGTCCTCGCGTGTGTGTGGGTGAATCTCTGGCCAGAATCGAGCTCTTTCTGTTCGTCAGTCGCCTCCTGCAGCGTTTTGACTTCAGCGTACCGTCCGGGGCTTCATTCCCAGACCTGCAGGGCCGTTTCGGCGTAGTGCTTCAACCTCAGCGCTACACTGTGAGAGTCACGCCGCGACACTGACCTCGCGCTGGACATCACTGCACTGCCCTCTGTTAGACACCAGGTGGAGTCATTCAACATTTAATCCACCACGGTTTGCACTTGTTTTTTCAGTGCAAAGAGATTTTTATTTAATCTCCACTCTTGATTTCGCGGTGATTATGTTTGGAATGGCACTATCCTGAACATTCATTTCACGCGCAACCGTCGGATCTTTTTGATTTTGGGTTGTCCTCAGTTTTTTTTTCATAAAAATCTACAAGCATTCATATCGATCATTGGAAGTCGTGGAAGGTCTCATTTTTTAGGTTTAATTAAAAGCTGTTCACACACTGGCGTGGAAGTTTGTTTCCACCACTAAATTATAAAATGAAAAGGTAATTGCAACTTTTTATAACTTTTTAATTCTTACTTTTTTTCTGGAAATTCTGACTTTAAATCTCGCAATTCAGACTTTACATCTCGCAATTCTGACTTTATTTCTTGTAAATTCTGACTTTATATCTCGCAATTCTGACTTTATATCTCGCAATTCTGACTTTATATCTCACAATTCTGACTTTATTTCTTGTAAATTCTGACTTTAAACCTCGTAAATTCTGACTTTATATCTCGCAATTCTGACTTTATATCTCACAATTCTGACTTTATTTCTTGTAAATTCTGACTTTATATCTCGCAATTCTGACTTTATATCTCGCAATTCTGACTTTATATCTCACAATTCTGACTTTATTTCTTGTAAATTCTGACTTTAAATCTCGTAAATTCTGACTTTATATCTCGCAATTCTGACTTTATTTCTTGTAAATTCTGACTTTATATCTCGCAATTCTGACTTTATATCTCGCAATTCTGACTTTATATCTCACAATTCTGACTTTATTTCTTGTAAATTCTGACTTTAAACCTCGTAAATTCTGACTTTATATCTCGCAATTCTGACTTTATATCTCACAATTCTGACTTTATATCTCACAATTCTGACTTTATATCTCAATTCTGACTTTATATCTCACAATTCTGACTTTATATCTCACAATTCTGACTTTAAATCTCGTAAATTCTGACTTTATATCTTGCAATTCTGACTTTAAATCTCGTAAATTCTGACTTTATATCTCGCAATTCTGACTTTATATCTCGTAAATTCTGACTTTATATCTCGTAAATTCTGACTTTATATCTCACAATTCTGACTTTATATCTCGTAAATTCTGACTTTATATCTCACAATTCTGACTTTATATCTCGTAAATTCTGACTTTATATCTCGTAAATTCTGACTTTATATCTCGTAAATTCTGACTTTATATCTCACAATTCTGACTTTATATCTCGTAAATTCTGACTTTATATCTCACAATTCTGACTTTATATCTCGTAAATTCTGACTTTATATCTCGCAATTCTGACTTTATATCTCACAATTCTGACTTTATATCTCGTAAATTCTGACTTTATATCTCGCAATTCTGACTTTATATCTCACAATTCTGACTTTATATCTCGCAATTCTGACTTTATATCTCGCAATTCTGACTTTATATCTCGTAAATTCTGACTTTATATCTCGCAATTCTGACTTTATATCTCGTAAATTCTGACTTTATATCTCGCAATTCTGACTTTATATCTCACAATTCTGACTTTATATCTCACAATTCTGACTTTATATCTCACAATTCTGACTTTATATCTCGCAATTCTGACTTTATATCTCGTAAATTCTGACTTTATATCTCGCAATTCTGACTTTATATCTCGCAATTCTGACTTTATATCTCACAATTCTGACTTTATATCTCATAATTCTGACTTTATATCTCATAATTCTGACTTTATATCTCGTAAATTCTGACTTTATATCTCGCAATTCTGACTTTATATCTCGCAATTCTGACTTTATATCTCGTAAATTCTGACTTTATATCTCGCAATTCTGACTTTATATCTCGCAATTCTGACTTTATATCTCGCAATTCTGACTTTATATCTCTCAATTCTGACTTAATATCTCAATTCTGACTTTATATCTCGCAATTCTGACTTTATATCTCACAATTCTGACTTTATTTCTTGTAAATTCTGACTTTAAACCTCGTAAATTCTGACTTTATATCTCGCAATTCTGACTTTATATCTCGCAATTCTGACTTTATATCTCAATTCTGACTTTATATCTCACAATTCTGACTTTATATCTCACAATTCTGACTTTAAATCTCGTAAATTCTGACTTTATATCTTGCAATTCTGACTTTAAATCTCGTAAATTCTGACTTTAAATCTCGTAAATTCTGACTTTATATCTCGCAATTCTGACTTTATATCTCGTAAATTCTGACTTTATATCTCGTAAATTCTGACTTTATATCTCACAATTCTGACTTTATATCTCGTAAATTCTGACTTTATATCTCGTAAATTCTGACTTTATATCTCGTAAATTCTGACTTTATATCTCACAATTCTGACTTTGTATCTCGTAAATTCTGACTTTATATCTCACAATTCTGACTTTATATCTCGTAAATTCTGACTTTATATCTCGCAATTCTGACTTTATATCTCACAATTCTGACTTTATATCTCGTAAATTCTGACTTTATATCTCGCAATTCTGACTTTATATCTCACAATTCTGACTTTATATCTCGCAATTCTGACTTTATATCTCGCAATTCTGACTTTATATCTCGTAAATTCTGACTTTATATCTCGCAATTCTGACTTTATATCTCGTAAATTCTGACTTTATATCTCGCAATTCTGACTTTATATCTCACAATTCTGACTTTATATCTCACAATTCTGACTTTATATCTCACAATTCTGACTTTATATCTCGCAATTCTGACTTTATATCTCGTAAATTCTGACTTTATATCTCGCAATTCTGACTTTATATCTCGCAATTCTGACTTTATATCTCACAATTCTGACTTTATATCTCACAATTCTGACTTTATATCTCATAATTCTGACTTTATATCTCGTAAATTCTCACTTTATATCTCGCAATTCTGACTTTATATCTCGCAATTCTGACTTTATATCTCGTAAATTCTGACTTTATATCTCGCAATTCTGACTTTATATCTCGCAATTCTGACTTTATATCTCGCAATTCTGACTTTATATCTCGTAAATTCTGACTTTATATCTCGCAATTCTGACTTTATATCTCACAATTCTGACTTTATATCTCTCAATTCTGACTTAATATCTCAATTCTGACTTTATATCTCTCAATTCTGACTTTATATCTCACAATTCTGACTTTATATCTCACAATTCTGACTTTATATCTCAATTCTGACTTTATATCTCACAATTCTGACTTTATATCTCATAATTCTGACTTTATATCTCGTAAATTCTGACTTTATATCTCGCAATTCTGACTTTATATCTCGTAAATTCTGACTTTATATCTCACAATTCTGACTTTATATCTCGTAAATTCTGACTTTATATCTCGCAATTCTGACTTTATATCTCACAATTCTGACTTTATATCTCGTAAATTCTGACTTTATATCTCGCAATTCTGACTTTATATCTCGCAATTCTGACTTTATATCTCACAATTCTGACTTTATTTCTTGTAAATTCTGACTTTAAACCTCGTAAATTCTGACTTTATATCTCGCAATTCTGACTTTATATCTCACAATTCTGACTTTATTTCTTGTAAATTCTGACTTTATATCTCGCAATTCTGACTTTATATCTCGCAATTCTGACTTTATATCTCACAATTCTGACTTTATTTCTTGTAAATTCTGACTTTAAATCTCGTAAATTCTGACTTTATATCTCGCAATTCTGACTTTATTTCTTGTAAATTCTGACTTTATATCTCGCAATTCTGACTTTATATCTCGCAATTCTGACTTTATATCTCACAATTCTGACTTTATTTCTTGTAAATTCTGACTTTAAACCTCGTAAATTCTGACTTTATATCTCGCAATTCTGACTTTATATCTCACAATTCTGACTTTATATCTCACAATTCTGACTTTATATCTCAATTCTGACTTTATATCTCACAATTCTGACTTTATATCTCACAATTCTGACTTTAAATCTCGTAAATTCTGACTTTATATCTTGCAATTCTGACTTTAAATCTCGTAAATTCTGACTTTATATCTCGCAATTCTGACTTTATATCTCGTAAATTCTGACTTTATATCTCGTAAATTCTGACTTTATATCTCACAATTCTGACTTTATATCTCGTAAATTCTGACTTTATATCTCACAATTCTGACTTTATATCTCGTAAATTCTGACTTTATATCTCGTAAATTCTGACTTTATATCTCGTAAATTCTGACTTTATATCTCACAATTCTGACTTTATATCTCGTAAATTCTGACTTTATATCTCACAATTCTGACTTTATATCTCGTAAATTCTGACTTTATATCTCGCAATTCTGACTTTATATCTCACAATTCTGACTTTATATCTCGTAAATTCTGACTTTATATCTCGCAATTCTGACTTTATATCTCACAATTCTGACTTTATATCTCGCAATTCTGACTTTATATCTCGCAATTCTGACTTTATATCTCGTAAATTCTGACTTTATATCTCGCAATTCTGACTTTATATCTCGTAAATTCTGACTTTATATCTCGCAATTCTGACTTTATATCTCACAATTCTGACTTTATATCTCACAATTCTGACTTTATATCTCACAATTCTGACTTTATATCTCGCAATTCTGACTTTATATCTCGTAAATTCTGACTTTATATCTCGCAATTCTGACTTTATATCTCGCAATTCTGACTTTATATCTCACAATTCTGACTTTATATCTCATAATTCTGACTTTATATCTCATAATTCTGACTTTATATCTCGTAAATTCTGACTTTATATCTCGCAATTCTGACTTTATATCTCGCAATTCTGACTTTATATCTCGTAAATTCTGACTTTATATCTCGCAATTCTGACTTTATATCTCGCAATTCTGACTTTATATCTCGCAATTCTGACTTTATATCTCTCAATTCTGACTTAATATCTCAATTCTGACTTTATATCTCGCAATTCTGACTTTATATCTCACAATTCTGACTTTATTTCTTGTAAATTCTGACTTTAAACCTCGTAAATTCTGACTTTATATCTCGCAATTCTGACTTTATATCTCGCAATTCTGACTTTATATCTCAATTCTGACTTTATATCTCACAATTCTGACTTTATATCTCACAATTCTGACTTTAAATCTCGTAAATTCTGACTTTATATCTTGCAATTCTGACTTTAAATCTCGTAAATTCTGACTTTAAATCTCGTAAATTCTGACTTTATATCTCGCAATTCTGACTTTATATCTCGTAAATTCTGACTTTATATCTCGTAAATTCTGACTTTATATCTCACAATTCTGACTTTATATCTCGTAAATTCTGACTTTATATCTCGTAAATTCTGACTTTATATCTCGTAAATTCTGACTTTATATCTCACAATTCTGACTTTGTATCTCGTAAATTCTGACTTTATATCTCACAATTCTGACTTTATATCTCGTAAATTCTGACTTTATATCTCGCAATTCTGACTTTATATCTCACAATTCTGACTTTATATCTCGTAAATTCTGACTTTATATCTCGCAATTCTGACTTTATATCTCACAATTCTGACTTTATATCTCGCAATTCTGACTTTATATCTCGCAATTCTGACTTTATATCTCGTAAATTCTGACTTTATATCTCGCAATTCTGACTTTATATCTCGTAAATTCTGACTTTATATCTCGCAATTCTGACTTTATATCTCACAATTCTGACTTTATATCTCACAATTCTGACTTTATATCTCACAATTCTGACTTTATATCTCGCAATTCTGACTTTATATCTCGTAAATTCTGACTTTATATCTCGCAATTCTGACTTTATATCTCGCAATTCTGACTTTATATCTCACAATTCTGACTTTATATCTCACAATTCTGACTTTATATCTCATAATTCTGACTTTATATCTCGTAAATTCTCACTTTATATCTCGCAATTCTGACTTTATATCTCGCAATTCTGACTTTATATCTCGTAAATTCTGACTTTATATCTCGCAATTCTGACTTTATATCTCGCAATTCTGACTTTATATCTCGCAATTCTGACTTTATATCTCGTAAATTCTGACTTTATATCTCGCAATTCTGACTTTATATCTCACAATTCTGACTTTATATCTCTCAATTCTGACTTAATATCTCAATTCTGACTTTATATCTCTCAATTCTGACTTTATATCTCACAATTCTGACTTTATATCTCACAATTCTGACTTTATATCTCAATTCTGACTTTATATCTCACAATTCTGACTTTATATCTCATAATTCTGACTTTATATCTCGTAAATTCTGACTTTATATCTCGCAATTCTGACTTTATCTCGTAAATTCTGACTTTATATCTCGTAAATTCTGACTTTATATCTCGCAATTCTGACTTTATATCTCGCAATTCTGACTTTATATCTCAATTCTGACTTTATATCTCGCAATTCTGACTTTATATCTCTGAATTCTGACTTTATATCTCGTAAATTCTGACTTTTCATCTCGTAAATTCTGACTTTATATCTCAATTCTGACTTTATATCTTGCAATTCTGACTTTATATCTCGTAAATTCTGACTTTTTATCTCGTAAATTCTGACTTTATAACTCATAAATTCTGACTTTATATCTCGCAATTCTGACTTTATATCTCAAAATTCTGACTTTATATCTCAAAATTCTGACTTTATATCTCGCAATTCTGACTTTATATCTCACAATTCTGACTTTATATCTCACAATTCTGACTTTATATCTCAATTCTGACTTTATATCACAAAATTCTGACTTTATATCTCGCAATTACGAGAAAAAAAGTGCAACATTGTGAGCTACAAAGTCACAATGAATTTTTTTCATGGCGGAAACAATCTTCCATACACTGGCAATAAAAAAGCCAGTAACACATAAAAAATTCTTACATACAGCCCATTTAATACAGAAAGGTTTTCAGAATTTTTATCACATGAACACTTTAAATATCTTCTCTAGATTTTTAACCTACTGAATTTATTTTTATTTGCATTTATATTTTTAATAACGTACCTGTAAGAATAAATAGGCTCTCAGCTCGCTCAGATGAAGGAATTTCAAGGTTACAGGATGATTGTGTAAACTCGACCCCTCTCCCTTCTCTACACGCCTATGTTTTTTGCTAAATACTAAAACACTGTTGTTTTTCAAAATTGTTATTCTCACTATATGCATTTTACTTATAAGGTAACAGTTCATTTTATTGGATGAGAATCATATGGGATGATAATTCTTCATTTGTCAATGTATATAAAGCAACGCTCGAAGCAATAAACTTTGAAGAAGCTTGACCATAGAACTTTGTGTTGGTGGTCCTTCCTTCCCAGAGCATTCCTGACTGAAATGACGGCACTGGGAAATAAAGAAATCATCGAATTTACACATGCTACTATTGTATGTTATTCCAAACATTCCCTTGATCTCTCAAACCACAATGTTTTTTCATCTTTGAAAAACTTTATGCTTTGGTTTATGTTTTAATCAGAATGGTACAAAACTCGGTAAAGGTTTTGGCACAAAAAAAACCGAAAAGGTTCGAAAATGGTCCAAACTTGTGCTCCTCGCCGTCAAAAATGAGCGCATTGGAAATGAACGGGAGACGCCTTTAATCTAGTGGAAGCGTTCGGTACTGCGCCCAAACAAAATCTCATTTTTTTGGGATACCGACCTCAAATTTGGAGCGCAATTTTACAGTAAAACATCTTTTAGAAAACATGTATTTCATATAAAAATTTAAAATGGTATTTTTGTGCATTTTTCAAACTTTTTCTAAGTTCACTTTTTAAAAGCAATAATTTGCCAAGTGTCTTCTTTAAAAAAAAAAACAAGTCTAGCATTATCAAACTAAAATACAGAATATATATATAGAGAGAGAGAGAGATAGGAAATGAAACTCGACAAGCGACTGGTGCAAAAAGCTGCTTGAAGGTGTTGTTGTCCGTAACCGTCTTGTTTTCATCGAATGGATAAAATAAAACAGAGTGATGAATCCCATTTAATTTAATCAATCAATCACAATTCATCAGTTCTCTTTAAAGCACCAGTGATTCATAAAACACCATTTACAATCAGTCTCTCTCACACACACACACACACACATTCACTGGGCAAACAGAGATTACAGATACAGGCTGCTCATTGTGTGGTTTCAGTAAAGCGTTTAGTCTTTAAATGTTTGAATTACACCGTTCATCAACGTCAAACACACTCTATTGCTCACACTAGAGTGGGTCTTCATAGTAACGCCATGGTAACGCAACAGTGACGCTGGGAACACTGTCAATATTCTAAGATGGAACACGGAACCCCTCTGACAACATTTAACAGCAGCACACCAAACCCCACGAACAGCATGCTTAGAAAATAGAGATCGTTTCATATCGAGAGAGAGCTTATATATTCATCTGAAGCTACTAGATTTATTCTTATGTATAATTAGATCTATTTCCATATATATATATATATATATATATATCTATGAATGATTGACTCAACAGCGGAATGCCGTCTGTCTACGGGCCGACGAATCTCACGAAAACATGTACGTGTGAAACGTGAAATTGAATCAAAAACTGTTATGTCATATAAAATAATCGTGATGCAATGTCTTCTAAATACATTTAGAAATGTGATTATGTATGTGAATATATATTTTCGTGACATTTAATCACATTTCCTTCTCAAATTGTTATTTTTGTGATGTTTTCTTTCATCTATTCCGATGGTCATTAATAATGCAATGACGTTATTTTTTCGCATTATTACAGTAACGGTTGCATTTGCTTAATTGTCATGAAATCCATGCAAAAAAAAGTGTTTTCTTAATGCAAAAAATTCTTATTTCTTACTTCTATCGTTGGATTTCGGCGTGAAATGCGATCTTCGTGAGATTCACCCGCCTGGACGTTGCAAATGAACAATGTCTGACACAAAGACGTAAACGGATGTTGATGAAAAAAATGACAATGAATGGAGAACCGAAGCAAAAGTCACGTCCTGAGGTGTCGTCTTGATTCTTTGTTGGTGGTTGCGATGCAGCATCTGTTTCGGCCAAGCTGGTGTTCTGGAGAAGCGGTTCCTTCAGGTAATGACGTCTTATTTCTCATGTTCTGCATTACCCAGAATTCCGTGGGAGGGGCGTTTGTGTGCGTCGTTTTGTCACAACTGATGGTGTTCTTTTTAAAACGAATGAGCAGAAGCAGCAGTCGCACTGTCAGAGAGAAAGTAGGAAAGAAGAGGAACATTTAAGGGTCCGTTCTGTTCGTACCGGTCAGAACATTGTCCACTCTTTAGTGTGTATCTTCAGGTCACCTAGTGCGTCTGTTTTTTTTTTTGTTTTTTTTTATTTACTACGAATGACTTAAAATCAAACATAAGTGTTGCATTAGATGTTATATTAAAAATGTCATTGAAAAAATCTAATGTATTTCAATGCAAAAATAAAGCAGAAAATGTCGAAACAAAAAGGTAAATTATGCGTCAACGGCGTGTTTTTTCCTCCATTGCATGACGGGCCCAATCAGAGGTCATCAGGGCCAACTTTGGTCTGGTTCTAGTGAATCAGTGCCTGAAGTGAACAGAGTCTGAAAGAACAGAGACAGACACAGAGGATGTTCACCACCGCTCAAAAGTGTGGAATCATTAAGATATCTAAATGTTTTGGAAATGTTTCTTCTGCTCAGCAACACTCTAAAAAACCTTGGGTTGAGCCTTTTGGGTCATTTTTGGGGGGTTATTTTTCCAGTGTTTGGGTAGTTTTTGTGTTACACAGATCCTGGGTCAGACGTAACAACCCAGTGTTTGGGTAGTTTTTGTGTTACACAGATCCTGGGTCAGATGTAACAACCCAGTGTTTGTGTAGTTTTTGTGTTACTCAGATCCTGGGTCAGACGTAACAACCCAGTGTTTGGGTAGTTTTTGTGTTACTCAGATCCTGGGTCAGACGTAACAACCCAGTGTTTGGGTAGTTTTTGTGTTACACAGATCCTGGGTCAGGCGTAACAACCCAGTGTTTGGGTAGTTTTTGTGTTACTCAGATCCTGGGTCAGACGTAACAACCCAGTGTTTGGGTAGTTTTTGTGTTACACAGATCCTGGGTCAGACGTAACAACCCAGTGTTTGGGTGGTTTTTGTGTTACTCAGATCCTGAGTCAGACGTAACAACCCAGCGTTTGGGTAGTTTTTGTGTTACTCAGATCCTGGGTCAGACGTAACAACCCAGTGTTTGGGTGGTTTTTGTGTTACTCAGATCCTGAGTCAGACGTAACAACCCAGCGTTTGGGTAGTTTTTGTGTTACTCAGATCCTGGGTCAGACGTAACAACCCAGTGTTTGGGTAGTTTTTGTGTTACACAGATCCTGGGTCAGATGTAACAACCCAGTGTTTGTGTAGTTTTTGTGTTACTCAGATCCTGGGTCAGACGTAACAACCCAGTGTTTGGGTAGTTTTTGTGTTACACAGATCCTGGGTCAGATGTAACAACCCAGTGTTTGTGTAGTTTTTGTGTTACTCAGATCCTGGGTCAGATGTAACAACCCAGTGTTTGGGTAGTTTTTGTGTTACACAGATCCTGGGTCAGACGTAACAACCCAGTGTTTGGGTAGTTTTTGTGTTACTCAGATCCTGGGTCAGACATAACAACCCAGTGTTTGGGTAGTTTTTGTGTTACACAGATCCTGGGTCAGACGTAACAACCCAGTGTTTGGGTAGTTTTTGTGTTACTCAGATCCTGAGTCAGACGTAACAACCCAGTGTTTGGGTAGTTTTTGTGTTACACAGATCCTGGGTCAGACGTAACAACCCAGTGTTTGGGTAGTTTTTGTGTTACACAGATCCTGGGTCAGACGTAACGACCCAGTGTTTGGGTAGTTTTTGTGTTACTCAGATCCTGGGTCAGGCGTAACAACCCATTGTTTGGGTAGTTTTTGTGTTGCACTGATCCTGGGTCAGACGTAACAACCCAGTGTTTGGGTAGTTTTTGTGTTACACAGATCCTGAGTCAGACGTAACAACCCAGTGTTTGGGTAGTTTTTGTGTTACACAGATCCTGTGTCAGACGTAACAACCCAGTGTTTGGGTAGTTTTTGTGTTACACAGATCCTGGGTCAGACGTAACAACCCATTGTTTGGGTAGTTTTTGTGTCACACAGATCCTGGGTCAGATGTAACAACCCATTGTTTGGGTAGTTTTTGTGTTACTCAGATCCTGAGTCAGACGTAACAACCCAGTGTTTGGGTAGTTTTTGTGTTACACAGATCCTGGGTCAGATGTAACAACCCATTGTTTGGGTAGTTTTTGTGTTACTCAGATCCTGGGTCAGACGTAACAACCCAGCGTTTGGGTAGTTTTTGTGTTACTCAGATCCTGGGTCAGACGTAACAACCCAGTGTTTGGGTAGTTTTTGTGTCACACAGATCCTGGGTCAGACATAACAACCCAGTGTTTGGGTAGTTTTTGTGTTACACAGATCCTGGGTCAGACGTAACAACCCAGCGTTTGGGTAGTTTTTGTGTTACTCAGATCCTGGGTCAGACGTAACAACCCAGTGTTTGGGTAGTTTTTTTTGTCACACAGATCCTGGATCAGACGTAACAACCCAGTGTTTGGGTAGTTTTTTTTGTCACACAGATCCTGGATCAGACGTAACAACCCAGTGTTTGGGTAGTTTTTGTGTTACACAGATCCTGGGTCAGACGTAACAACCCAGTGTTTGGGTAGTTTTTGTGTCACTCAGATCCTGGGTCAGACGTAACAACCCAGTGTTTGGGTAGTTTTTGTGTTACACAGATCCTGGGTCAGACGTAACAACCCAGTGTTTGGGTAGTTTTTGTGTTACACAGATCCTGGGTCAGACGTAACAACCCAGTGTTTGGGTAGTTTTTGTGTTACACAGATCCTGGGTCAGACGTAACAACCCAGTGTTTGGGTAGTTTTTGTGTTACTCAGATCCTGGGTCAGACATAACAACCCAGTGTTTGGGTAGTTTTTGTGTTACACAGATCCTGGGTCAGACGTAACAACCCAGTGTTTGGGTAGTTTTTGTGTTACTCAGATCCTGAGTCAGACGTAACAACCCAGTGTTTGGGTAGTTTTTGTGTTACACAGATCCTGGGTCAGACGTAACAACCCAGTGTTTGGGTAGTTTTTGTGTTACACAGATCCTGGGTCAGACGTAACAACCCAGTGTTTGGGTAGTTTTTGTGTCACACAGATCCTGGGTCAGACGTAACAACCCATTGTTTGGGTAGTTTTTGTGTCACACAGATCCTGGGTCAGACGTAACAACCCATTGTTTGGGTAGTTTTTGTGTCACACAGATCCTGGGTCAGACGTAACAACCCAGTGTTTGGGTAGTTTTTTTTGTCACACAGATCCTGGATCAGACGTAACAACCCAGTGTTTGGGTAGTTTTTGTGTCACACAGATCCTGGATCAGGCGTAACAACCCAGGGGTTGAGTTATTTATCGCAGGCTTTTTGCGCCCTCTTCAGGAGAGAGCAGTGCAGTTCCGTCAAATTGGTGCACGTCTTCGGTAAAATACAGGTTTGTGGACATTTTACTTCATCTAAAAATTTGTTCTTGTTCTGTATATGGTTTAATTTTATGCAAAGCAACATACGGGGTGTGATGTGAGTCACATAAACGAGTGTCGCGTCTGTCTTTTCGCGTGAAGGAAACGGCTGATGCCGCGCATAAAATTTAACGATTTTACTCAAAAAGATACAGAACACGACAGCAGAGACTGGTCCATTACACTCGAATAATATATTTTGTATTCATTATAACGAGCTTAAATGTACGCAATATGCATTGAAAACTATATAAAATACACTATGCTAAATAAAATATGATCAAAAAATGATCATGCAAACCAGTGGTTGTGTGGAGTATTTAAAGAAGTTTAGAGGACTGAAGTTAATCAGTAAACATTAATTCATGAAGGTAGTAAAAAAAAAAGAAGCTAGTATTATAGTAAAAATGCATCAACCCATTATTCTGGGTCAAATAACCAAATTTGCAGAGTAAAATTAACCCAACATGTGTTCGGTCCTATATTTACCCAGCCCTTGGGTAACCCAAATTTTAACCCAGTGTTTTTTAGAGTGAAGGCTGCATTTGTTCGATGAAAAATACAGTAAAATTGTGGAATAATATAAATTAAATTAGCTTTTTTCTAAGTGAATATATTGTAAAATGTAATTTATTCCAGTGATCAAAGCTGCATTTTCAGCATCGTTACTCCAGTCTTCAGTGTCACATGATTTGCTGATATCTTAGTTATTCTAAAATGAGTTTGACCCTAAGACTTAATGTGTATCTTCTCACGTCAGTTGCTCTCACACTCATTTATGCACTAGGTCAGTCGGTTTCGATGGCAATGACGACCGCTTCGGTGGGCGGAGGCACCAAGGAGACAGGCCACGCCTCTTTCCCGCCCCCATCGGCTGGCAGCTGTCTGGCTCTGGCGGAACAGTCTGGACTATCGTGAAGAGCGTCACCCGTCCCATTGGCCGACTCTGCCGGTAAGTGCCCGCCGTCGTCTTCCTCCTCGTAATCCTCTTCTTCACGTTCCACCCGGCAGCGGCAGACCTCGATGCCAGAGTCGCCGGTCAGCCGTCGCTGCTGGAAGTGCGTCTGGTCCACATCCAGGTCGCTCACGGCGGAGTCACGGCGCTCGGGTTCGACGCCGGGAGAAAACAGAGCCGGTCTGGGCGGAGACTGTGGGGGAGGAGCTACAGGCTCCTCCCTCGGCGGCTCGGAACAAACGCCAAGTGGGTCAGAGATTGAGAAGAGGTGCAGAGACGAAGAGGACGAGGGATGACAAGCGCTGGTGATATTCTTCGACGTCGGGCTGTTTGCATCGCAGATGTTGTTAGTACTAACAGTTTGGGATGCATCCGTAACATTATCTGTGCTACTAGTGCTGATGTTCTTCGCCGGTTTGTTGTTCGCATTGCAATCCAAGGGGGCGGAGCACGGGAGCTCCGCCTCCACGATCTCGAGCGTTGGCGATTGGCCGCCTTCGTTGAGCGGAATGTTCTCGTTGTGCATAATTGCCGAGTGGGCGTGGCCAGGCTCACTGAGGGAGGGCGTGGAGGCGTGGCTCGTATCGGTCTCGTCCGTGAGTTGGGCGGAAGAGGGGGAGGAGCTACAGGGTGACGACGGACAGCAGGAGTCACAGGAGCAGCTGGTGTAGTTGTCAGAGCTCTGCGACGACAGCATGTGACTCGGGCCGGGGTGGGCGGAGCCTCGTGGGTAGGCAACAGAGCTGTAGGGAGGGGGCGGGGTGCTGGGTTGGGCTGCTACTTCCTCATAGGACGGCAGTTTAAGTGATGCGAGGAAACCTGCCAATGAGAATGCAACGTTAATATACTTGGTTTAAAAGTAACTTTGTTCACGTTTTCATTTAGACTCTAGTAGTTTGTGTTCCTCCAACAATTCTATTATAGGATTCCTCAAAATGTGGTGATTTGTTCTATTCTGTTACGAACATGACTTCATTAACGTTGTATATTGAATTCTGTATTATGAATAGTAATATATATATATAATATTATTTTTTTATCTTTTGTTTCTTTTCTGCATTTCAAATTTCAAAAAAGCTTGGCTACTAATTTATTTAGCTTACTAATGTAGTTTATGCTAAACCTGGCATTTTGCACTTGAATATTTGATAAATATTTATGAACGAGTGCATAGTTTTATGACAAATGGCTTGTTTTAAGTCGCTTTGGATAATGAAAGTGTCTAAATATAGGCTTTTTGCTTCAGTTGTATTATTCTCTGCAAATTAAACATACAAAAGAAAGTCATGAGTCACAATTCTGAGTTAAAGAGTTTCTTTAAAGCCATTTTATATTTGTTTTTCTGGTCGATACGATGACCATGTGACGAGAAGTGGACAAAACATCATGAAAAAAACCAAGATGAATTGAGGAAAATTCAACAAAAGTTGTTTTTTTTTTAAATGTTTTTAAGCTTGAAATGTTTTAATGAAGATAAAAGTAACAGTGCAAAGATTTTCAAATGGAGAGCAAATCATTTACAAAAATTCAGTTCTATAATTTGCATCCACATGTGACTTATTTATTTTTAATATCTCTGCATTTCTAACCAATATTTTAAGTGTTTATATATTTAAGATAAGTACACCAAAATTTACAGTTTTATTCCTGTCTATATTCGGAAGGTTTTTACCTTGTGGGATTTGTTCATATATCATTCACATTAGTTTATATAACATTTTATTCCTAAAAACAAGTTTTTTTTTCTGTCTGTTAACAGTATTTTCTGATTTATGAAGTGATAAAAAAAGATTTCTAAAATCCCCTCTGTAAAAACCTTTAACTCTAAAATGTCAGTAAAATCAAACAAAAATTTTGAATCTGGCTTTATCCAAAGTTCAGATTTATTTTCTAGAAATGTGTACAAATTTGTGCATATCTAATTAGATGATGCCTCATTTGTATATTTAAACTTGTAATACAAAACAATTGTCTTAATTTACTAAGATCGATCAACTGGGGAATTATGGTGATATCTGTTAGTTAAAACGAGAAACTTTTTAATGAAGAAAAAAATAAGCCCTGAGATTTTCAAATACATTCAGAGCAAATCATTCACAAAAATCAGGCTTATAATTTGCGTCCAAGTAGGGCTGCAACTAACGATTATTTTGATAATCGATTAGTTGGCCGATTATTTTTTCGATTAATCGGACAAAAATCCTATTTTTTTTTTAAATTATTATTTTATTGACAAAAAACACATTATTGCACATCCTGCCCAATGTTCTTCAAACAAATGTGCCACATGAATGCTATGAACACATACAGCGCTTAATGTCTTGAAAGAAAACACAAATATTTTAGGGATCTGACAAAAAGTCATTATTAACACAATGTCCAAAAAAACTTTTGATAACAGCTTTCATTCTTGCTGGCATTGATTTATATGTACTTTTCCACAGTCTCTGTTATTGACTGTAATTGGGCATCTGAAAAAAGGGCGTCTTTCTTGTAAAACAGTAAATTTGAAAATTCATGATGACAATATTTATATTTTAGCATTAGAAATACTACTGTGACTAAACAGCTTACACATACCGCTGTATTAACCACTACAGAAAAATAAAAATGATTTTGGTAATCACCAGTACCGTTAGTTTATTTAAGCACTGTATATAGTGAATATAGTTTAAATCTCTACATTAAAAAATAAGATAATAAAGAAAACAGCAGTCAAGAGAAATGTTCTGCAGGAACACACACACAACCTCTGATTTTTCAACCTAAACTAAACTGTCAACAACAGATATTTCAGCAAAATGAATATTTTTGCGCTGAACATTAATTGTAAACTCGGAGCTAATGCGTTAGCTTGAAGCTTCAAATAAAGAGTTCTTGTGTTTTGGGCAGTTTGGATCACACACCTTTCCCGCAGCAGCTCCACCGTTTTTAAATGCATTTTGTCAATAGAAATGCGTTATTCAGTGCTGTAATTTGACAATACTGGCGAACGTTTTGCGTGCACGTGGGCACACCCGACTAATCGATAATGACAATCGTTATCGATGATTTTCATTATCGATTATTATCTTTGCATTAATTGTTGCAGCCCTACATCCAAGTATTTTATTTTTTCTAGAATTTAGTATGGTTTTTTTTGTTGCAAATAAATCTCGTGAGTTAGGAGCAATTCTTACTGAGGTCAAACATGGAGGAAGGGTAACTGCACGCTCCGTGATAGGCCATGAGGTTGATCTCCCTCTGCCTCTGCTGCTGCTGGACGCGCTGCTTGGCCTGACGGTGACGATACGCACAGCAGCAGCTGAACAGGATGAGCACACTCCACAGCAGCCAAAACCCTGAACACAAGCAAGAACACATAAAGAATGAGCTGCAATGCTGCAAATTTAGCTTGTTCTCAAAATTGACATTTGCATTGAAAAACAGTTGCTTGAAACCAACAATTGTTGATTGACAAGGCAAATGTAAGTAATGAGTAATGAGTTGTACAGTCTGCACTTCTAACCGTTATTTTAACAGTGTTTGTATATTTACGGCAAGACTCTACAGTCAAAGCCGTTCCTTCATGCAGTAGAATTTTGGCCTTGTTTCACAGTAAAACTGAAAAAGTAAAAGGGGAAAATATCATAAACATTTAAAGTGTTTCTTTTATTGCACTTTTTCTATTTGCATCTGTAGGTTTCGATTATGATACATATCTTTAAAAGTTTTTTCCTCCACTTCAGCAGCACTTACAAACACCAAACCTTACAGTTTTATTCCTGACTATATTCTGAAGGTTTTTACTGTGGGGTTTGTTAATATTTCATTCACGCTGACTTTTATAGCATTTTATTCCTAAAAACATGTTTTTTCTGGCTGTTGACAATATTTTCAGATTTATGGAGTGATGAAAAAGAGAAATCAAAAATCCCTATCAGTAAAAAGCTCTAATATGTCAACAAAATCAAAAAAGAATTTTGATCTTTGCTTTATCCAATGTTCAGATTTTTAATCTGGAAATTTATGCAAACGAGTACATATTTGGATAATGCCTCATTTGCTTATTTAAACATAACATCTCAGAAAACTTGTGATACAAAACAATTGTCTTATTATACTGTGATTAATCAACTGGGTAGATATGGTGATATATATCAGTTTGAATTTTTACCCTATGAAGCAAGATTCAAAGAAAGACAGAAAGTCAGACGGGTTTGGAACGACATGAGGGTGAGTAAATGACATAATTTGCATTTTTAATCCAGTTAACAGGGAACAATCTCAAAGTTCTGAACAAACGCTCTTCCAGGAATGTTCATTCAGAGGTATCTGGCCTTTAATAATGTTCTCAAAACAGCTCAAAATTTTTTTCAGGTCTAGAGAACTTTCAAAAGTAATGTGTTCATAGTGTTTGAAGAGTGATAAAATAGAATGTTCACCAAACATTCTTGAAGTAACGTTATTTATATGCAGGGTCAGGGAGTAACGAAATACAAGTAACTTAGTTACGTATTTAAAATAGAAAATTTGAGTGACCGTATTTCATTTTAAATGGGTGGTAATCAGATTCCAGTTCCATCTGAAAAGTGTTTTAGATTACCAAAGTGATTACTTTGAGTTTTAATGTCATTTAAACAGCGATTGGTGATTCTCTGACTCTGACCGTCTGAAAAAGACCAGTTCAGTTTCACCAACATTTTAATACTTTTAAGAGGATCATAAAAATGTTGTTGTTTTTATTTAGTTCTGTCCTGAACAAGACAAAATGACTGAATTTATAAAACAACTGAACTGTCCTGTCATGACCTGATGATCCACGACTGTTTTCATGTTTTCTGAGTCATTTTATAATTCACTCGTCACTGCGACTTTTTCTCACTATTTGTTTTTTCCTCACAATTGTGAGTTTGTGTTTCACAATTCTGACTTCTTTTTCTCAGAATTGTGAGATTTAAACTCACAATTGTAAGTTATAAATTCAGAATTGGGAGATATGAACTTGGAATACTGACTTTTTTTCTTGCAATTGTGAATTTAGTACGTGAGTTTATATCTCATAATTCTGACTTTTCTCAATATTGTGAGTTTATATCTCATAATTCTGACTTTATAACTCACAATTGCAACTTTATATCACACAATTCTGAGGGAAAAAGTCAGAATTGTGAGATAAAAACTCTCAATGATCTTTTTTGTGTTTGTTTCACACTTATTAGTATTCCAAAGTATTCTAAAGTATTTAGATGAAGTGACTAAACTTGAGTAATGTAACGAAATACGTTACAAATACATTTTAAAAGTAACCCACCCAGCCCTGTTTATGGATCATTTATGGAACTTTTTTTCTGAAACATTTTGGTTTATCTTACATTTTTTTACTTGTTTCAGAACTTTCAGAGAACATTCAAAAGTAACGTTGCCAACAGGATAAAAAGGAATGTTCCCTCAATGTTCCAAGAATTAAAAAAAAACATTTAAAAAAACTCAACGTTCAGAGAACATTTATAAATAACTTAATGGTTAACAAAATGTTCTATATTTGATATCTGGGAAGAATATTTACAGTAATTGTGTATGTTTGGTGAATGAACAGATGGACTCACACCACAGCTCATAGTAGTAGGTGCAGCAGCCTGTCTCCTGGCAGCAGTGGCCGGTCTGGCACAGGTAGCCACTGGCGCTGTTGGTGCCGGGACAGTATCGCGGGCTGCCCAAGAGAGGCAGCGTCCCTGAACTGTGGTACTCCATACCCTGCAGCAGGGCGTGGCGCCACCGAAACACTCGCTCCTCCTCTTCCGCCAGAACTGCTGCTATGGTGCATTCAGAGCCCTCAGAGTCTTTCAAGAACATATTAAAAGATAGGATGCCATTTTAAACAAATGCACAGAAAGCAAAATCTTTGGATCATTGAACAAAAATTCAAATCAACATGAAATCAAAATAGACCGCATGTACTTTCCACACCTTCATGGTTTTCGTTAAGCCAGCTTGGTCATTTCCGGTGAACTGTTAGCTGTCATTCTGTACATCGACATAAGGCAGTCAGTGGTTGACTTCTTAATGTTGTATTTATATTTTAATGCAGTTATCTATGGAAGCCTGTTTCCGCCACTGAAAAAAAAAGGGAAAAGATTTTTGCGACTTTTTATCTAAGAATTCTAAGTTATAAAGTCAGAATTCTGAGATATAAAGTCTCTTTATAACTCAGAATTCTGACTTTTTATCTAATAAGTGTGGAACAAACACAAAAGTCGCAAAAATCTTCTTTTTTTTTTCTTTCAGTGGCGGAAACGGGCTTCCGTATTTCTCATACGAGCCTAATTTGCCAATAAACCAGTTGTCGTCTTGTGTTTGAATAACTAAATTAATTAAATGAATGTTAGGCCTGACTATTTAAGTGACTATTAGTGATTATAAACTGAGAATTACACTACTGAAGCTGTTAAAGCTTTCTCAGGACACTGAAGATACCGACTCACCAGCAAGTGACATTCCACTGGAAGTTTTCCAGCTGGCTTATATTATTGCGGAATTTCTTACGAACGTTCCGTGCATATGGTCAATTGTGAAGGATTAACAGTTCATGTTACTGCAAACAAAAACACATTTTCATGATCTTTCATCAGAAGACTTGGTTCATCTCTGAAATTAATTTTCTTTACAGTTGAGAACTTATGCGGCACAATATATTTTTTTCTTATTTAATATAATGTTTCATTTCACAGTAACTTTAACAGAAAAAGATCATATAACATTACAATCTCAGCGGTGAAAATATCACAGTAGTGTAGTGCAGTGGCAAAAATGATAAACAAACGTTCTGTATAGAATGTCCATCCAAAGTTAAAGTATCTGGACTTTAATAATATTCTCAAAGCTTCAGAGAACATTCAAAAGTAACGTTCCCCCTTACTGTTTGAAGAATGGTCAACATTCTCCCAGTAACATTAATACAATATTAATATTCTCAAAACGTCACGACAAAAATGTTATTTATGTCATTTATATGGACTATCTTGCTTTTTTTTTTTTTTTTAAATGTTGCTACTTGTTTCAGAACATTCAGCGAAAAGTAACATTTCTGTAAAGTTTGCGCGACTATAAAATTTAAAGTTAATTAATAGAATGTTTGTTCAAAGTTCTCTGGTTTTTTAATAATGTTCTCAAAACATCAGCACAAAGACCTCATTCATTGAACATTTTATTTTTTAAATATTTTAGTTGGACTTTTGTCTAACTTTTTTTTGGTTACACTTTATTTTAAGGTGTCATTATTACAGTGTAATTATACATTTAAGTACTCCAAGTGATGACAATTAACTACATGTACTTACTATAGGGTTAGGGTTAATTGCATGTAATTATGCATAATTTCTAGTTATTACTACAGTAAATACTGTAAAATAAAGTGTTACCCTTGTTTTTTCTTACTGTTCCTACTTGTTTCAGAACGTTCGGAAATCATTCAAAAGTAACGTTCTCATAATGTATGCAAAATGTTATGCAAAATCGCTTAACCTGAAAAAAAATTGCAAGGGTAAAAAAAAAGAGATGGTCATGTGAAGCTAATTGCTTTAGACATTATGATAGGACTTGTAATATGGACATAAATATCTCTCTCACACACACACATGTTGTGTTTTCATGGTTTATGGGGACATTCCATAGGCGTAATGGTTTTTCTACTGTACAAACTGTACATTCTGTCCCCCTACACTACCCCTACCCCTAAACCTACCCATCACACAAAATGTTCTGCTATTTTACATTTTCAAAAAAGATCATTCTGTATGATTTATAAGCTTGTTTCCTCATGGGGACCAAAAAAATGTCCCCACAATGTCAAGATTTACTAGTATTACTATACCTGTGGGGACATTTGGTCCCCATAACGTAGGAAATATCCACACACACACACACACACACATGTGGTGTTTTCATGGTTTATGGGGACATTCCATAGGCGTAATGGTTTTTATACTGTACAAACTGTACATTCTGTCCCCCTACACTACCCCACCCCTAAACCTACCCATCACAAAATGTTCTGCTATTTTACATTTTCAAAAAAGATCATTCTGTATGATTTATAAGCTTGTTTCCTCATGGGGACCAACAAAATGTCCCCACAATGTCAAGATTTACTAGTATCACTATACCTGTGGGGACATTTGGTCCCCGTAATGTAGGGAATAGACACACACACACACACACACACACAGACAGACACACGTGTTGTAAATGTTTTTACCTGGTGAAGGACACAGGTGTCCATATCATCTGTCAGGATCATCTATAAATGAGAAGAAACCTCATTATAGCTCAAATGAACTTTTTTTTTTTACTCTGATCTTATAAGCGCAAATGGTGTTTTAAAACGTGCACAGGAGCGATGCATGCGCGTGAGAGGAGAATAAGGTCGAATATAAATGTTATTCGCTATCAAACTTTAACCATTAAAGCAACAAATGATTCAAATGAAAAGGGTTAAACAGGCCCGAGCGGATGCAGAAGCTTCCCAACACCTGCAGCAACAAGAATCACACAACCGCATCGATTATTAAAATGCACCAACCGTACTAAACGCGACGCTTGAAGTCCGAGAGCGTTAATGTTATTGTATCAAACGGCCTGTAATGTAAGTCGTTTTTCTTTCTGATTCGCTCATTTTTTCGGATTCTCCACCGACCGTTTCTCTCCGTCCGCCATTTCAGCTTCAAGCCGTCACATCACACACGACCAACGGATGTTTTAACGACAAAACGGACCGCGCGCAAAAACATTTACCGATTCCGTTTTTAAATAGACTCAAATGTATAACCACAATTCTATAACAGACGGCGCGAGGATGCAGATATATATATAATGTCATGAACGTTCAACGGATCTGATGCTGATTGGCTCGTGGCTGCCGGATGCGGACCAATCAGAGCAGACGTGCTTTTCTCCTAGCAACAGCTGGTTAGATGGAAGGACCGACTGACTGGAACGATTACAATAGTGGGAATATTAGGGATTTATCGTGTTAAAATCCAGTTTGAGGTACAGTTGCTGTGGCAAATAGACATAAAGTTAATAGAACGTTCATAATAATGTTCTTTAAACGTTTTATACATCATTAATGGGACGTTTTTTTTCCTGAAATGTTGTGGTTCGACGTTTCTGAATGTTAGTACTTGTTAGTAACGTTCCTATAATGTTATGGATTGTTCCCTTAAAGGGATAGTTCACCCCCCCCAAAAAAAAGAAAAAAAAAGAAAATTCGGTCATCATTTACTCACCTTCAAGCTGTTCTAAATGTGTTTGAGTTTTTTTGTTCTGTTGAAAACTAAAGAAGATATTTTGAGAAATGTTGTTGGTCCCCATTGACTTCTATAGTATGGAAAACGAAAACTGTGGAAGTCAATGGGGACCAGAAAAATATCTAAATATCGTAAGTGTTTAACAGACCAAATGAACTCATGTTTAGAACAACATGAGGGTGAGTGAACGATGTCAGAATGTCAGGATTTTTTTTTTTTTTTTTTAGAAACTTTCTCATAATAATGACAACATCTCATAATAATGACTTAGTATCTCATAATAATGACTTAGTATCTCATAATAATGACTTAACATCTCATAATAATGACTTAGTATCTCATAATAATGACTTAACATCTCATAATAATGACTTAGTATCTCATAATAATGACTTAACATCTCATAATAATCACTTAGTATCTTTAACTTAAAATTTTTTTGTATTTTTTTATTAAGTTAAAGATGCTAAGTCATTATTATGAGATACTATGAGATACTAAGTCATTATTATGAGATACTAAGTCATTATTATGAGATACTAAGTCATTATTATGAGATACTAAGTCATTATTATGAGATACTAAGTCATTATTATGAGATTCTAAGTCATTATTATGAGATGTTAAGTCATTATTATGAGATACTAAGTCATTATTATGAGATACTAAGTCATTATTATGAGATACTAAGTCATTATTATGAGATGTTAAGTCATTATTATGAGATACTAAGTCATTATTATGAGATACTAAGTCATTATTATGAGATACTAAGTCATTATTATGAGATGCTAAGTCATTATTATGAGATACTAAGTCATTATTATGAGATACTAAGTCATTATTATGAGATTCTAAGTCATTATTATGAGATGTTAAGTCATTATTATGAGATGTTAAGTCATTATTATGAGATGTTAAGTCATTATTATGAGATGTTAAGTCATTATTATGAGATACTAAGTCATTATTATGAGATACTAAGTCATTATTATGAGATTCTAAGTCATTATTATGAGATGTTAAGTCATTATTATGAGATACTAAGTCATTATTATGAGATGTTAAGTCATTATTATGTGATACTAAGTCATTATTATGAGATATTAAGTCATTATTATGAGATACTAAGTCATTATTATGAGATTCTAAGTCATTATTATGAGATGTTAAGTCATTATTATGAGAAAGTTTCTTTTTTTCCTCAACAGTGGCGGGAACGGACTTCCATAGGAATATTAGCAAAATGTTATTTGAACGTATTTTAGTTCGGTGGGTATAAATAAGGTTCTGTTCTTCATCTTCATCATTAGCATGGTGAGCGTAGTGCACAGTCACTGCAAAGAGGTTGACCACTAGAGGGACTCATACAAACCTGTTTTTATGAGTAAATTATGCTTTTTTGAGTTGCATCCTACAGTTCTGTGATTGAAATCAGTGTTGATTCAGTGCGGAACAAGTTTATGTGTCCTACATTGGTTTACATGTAACGGTATATTTCAATAAAGCTTTTAAAGATTATACAAAAACTTGTTCCGAGGGCTTCTCAGGAAGAGGAACACTTCTCTTTTTCTGCCAGCTGTCCATCAGAGCGAGTGAACGCAGAGGAAGAAGAGAAGACAGGAATGGCTGTGCTACAGACTTCAGACGTGATGTTCTCATGGGTTTTTCTGCTCTGCGCTGGACTTCACTTCGCAACAGGTGTGTCTGCACAACAATATGAGAGAGTTCTGGCATTTATAATACATGTCACAAACTTATAATAGATGCCACAGATCAGTCAATGAAACATATCTTCTTTCTATAAAAGCAGGTTTCTGTTTGTGCACTACTTCTGCTTTCATATCTGTAAAAATGTTAAAAAAAAAACATTTATTGGAATAATATTTTAAAATGTGTTTGTTCCAGTGATCAAAGCTGAATTTCCAGCATCATTCCTCCAGTCTTCAGTGTCACATGATCCTTCAGAAATCACTCTGATGTGATGATTTGATGCTCAAGAAACATTTATGATTATTATCAATGTTCATATATTTGTGGAAACTGTAACACATTTTATTTTTCAGGATTTTTGATGAATAGCAATATCAAAAGAACGGCATTTATTTGAAATAGAATCTTTTGTAACATTGTAAATGATTTTTCATTAAAAAAAAAACTAAAATCTCATCTTTTTCTGTTTAAGATAAATCAGTTGGTGTGACATCTCGACTAGCGGCTTGTTTGCGCTTAATATTAGTTTAGTTATGAAGCCATGTCGGCGGAATAGTTTTGGATCATTTAATTAAAAGTCTGTTAAATTAAAATAATGAATGTTTTTTGGTGTTGAAACAATATTAGTTTTTTATGGAAACACGGATATCTGGTCGGTATAATAGCAAAATATACATAATATGATTTAATGAAAGCAAATGAGTGGAAAACCAAACTGCTGAAATTGAAACTACTTTTTTCATTCAGTACTCAGTTTATGTATGTGTGTAGATTATTAAAACATATCAGAGATATCAAATCAAGACATATTTACTAGAAAAGCAAAATGATTTAAGATAAATCTTGAATGCTGAAATATTGATTAGGCGAGTTTATGCTCAAAACGAGAAAAAATGTTCGCCAATGGGTCAGAAAAATAAACTTAAATCAAATAAAAAAAACGAGATTATTTTTCTGACCCCATTGGCGAAGATTTTTTTCTTGTTTTGAGCATAAACTTACTTAGTTTTGTTCAAGTTTTCAACAAGATTTAATATCTTAATTTTGTGAAGTGCTCTCCCACCTCCCCAGCTCCACCTGCCTAGATCTGCAACGGGATTTATGTCTGCCAATTTATACAGCAGCAGTAGCGTATCTTACATGCTAGTTTTTGGTGTACGTGTAGAAGGAATTAATCCCATTTCAGAAGGTTTTCTGTGTTTTTGTGTTTATTTAGGCTGCACAGAATGAGTGGAAAACCAAACTGCTGAAATGAGATCAATACTTTTTTCATTCAGTACTCAGTTTATGTATGTGTGTGGATTATTAAAACATATCAGATACATCAGAGATATCAAATCAAGACATATTTACTAGAGAAGCAAAATGACTTAAGATTATAAATCTTGAATTCTGAAATATTGATTAGGCGAATTTATGCTCAAAACGAGAAAAAATGTTCACCAATGGGTCAGAAAATAAACTTAATTAAAAAAAAAAAAAAAAACGAGATTATTTTTCTGACCCCATTGGCGAACATTTTTTCTTGTTACTTAGTTTTGATCAATTTTTCAGCAAGATTTAATATCTTAATTTTGTGAGGTGCTCTACCACCTCCCCAGCTCCACCTGCCTAGATCTGCAATGTATCCTATTTCAGAAGGTTTTCTGTGTTTTTCTGTTTGTTTAGGCTGCACAGAAGAGTTTCCATACATCAGCTGTTCTCCAGGCGAGTCTGTGCTGCTGCGCTGCAGGGATGAAAACTCACGGCATGAAGACATCCAGTGGCGGCGCTCAGATTTTGAGGCATCACAAAACTCAGTGGACGTCATCGAGGACCAGCGATATAAAGACAGAGTTCAGATTCACAGGAATCTCTCACTGTCTATCTCTCGACTGACCGTAGACGACTCAGGAAAATATTGGTGTAGTGTCACAGAGTCAGTTCATCTAATCATTGAGGGTGAGGAATGCTTGGTTCATTTAGAATAATAATAATACATGCAGACCAACCATAAACCACATAAAGCCAAATATGATTCTGTTTTGTGTTTTGCAGGTTGCTCTATATCAGGAAATGACACATCAGTGGCGATCAGCAGATCTTCAGGGGAATCAGTGTTTCTGTGGTGTTTGGTCACATGCAGCGCTCGCTATGAACCGGACAAGTTCAGATGGAGATTGCCGAACTACAGAGAAATAAACCAGACGACCAGCTCTAGTGATCTGAATCGATTCTACCAGGCCAGATTTCACAAGTTTGATAAACATTCAGGAAATTTCTCTCTGCTGATTTCTAATCTGACGGAGAAAGACGAAGGACCGTATTCATGCGGGTTTAATGAGGAGGAGCACAAGAGCTTCAATCTCACCGTTAAAGGTAAAAGTGATTTGACATGAAATAAGATGCTTCGGGTACTGTTAGTACTATTTTAGGTCAGAAGAGGTCAGACCCAAATAAAGTTCCCAATCCCAGCTAACAGGGAACATTTGGTTTTCTCGAAGTTCTGAACAAACGTTCATTCAAGGTAATCCGGTCTAATAATGTTCTCGAAACATTAGCGTTGTTCTTGGGACATTCTTTATTTTTGTTGGACGTTTGTTTGTCACATATTTTTTGAATGTTACTAGTTTCAGAATTTCCAGAGAACATTCAAAATTCCTCGCATTCCCATAATGTTTGCAAAATGATACAACGTAATGTACTTCCAGTTACATTAATAGAACGTTCTTTCAGAGAACATTCGAAACGTAATGTTTGTGACATTATAAAATGGAATTCCCTTAACGTTCGAGGAAAAAAAAAACATTTAGAAAACTGGACATTGTAATAAATGAATGTGATCGTTAACAAAGTGTTCTTTTTGTTAGATGGGTGTGCACTTTTTCAGACCAGTATAAAACATGTAAATGGTTAAACTACATCTCCATCCTTCAAAATCTCTCCTCAGTCCGTCTGAATTCATTCTGCGAAGAAAAGAATCCATACACTCTTAAAAATAGAAGATCTGTTTTGGGTTCCCCGAAGAAACTTCTGGTGAAAAACACTTTTTTTTGTCCTCCTGCAGGCTGTGTTTTATCCAAACGTCCAAACATTACCAAGATCTCATATGTAGGAGAATCCGTGACGCTTCCATGTTCCTGTGAAGATCCAGAAACCAAACCAAAACACGTCGAATGGAAGCGTGCGGCTTTAAACGAGACGCTGGTTTCAGATGCTGAGGACGTCAGCGGACGATTCCAGATCCTTAGAGATTCTCCTCATGATCTGTCTTTATGGATCTCAAACCTGACGGAGGCTGACGGGGGATTATATGAGTGTGCAGTCGACGGACAACAATCCAGGAGCATAAATCTCTCAGTTATAGGTAAAAGACATCTGTGAGATCTGTGTTTTCACAAGCTTTATTTGTGTGAGGATGAAACGGGTTGCCTAGAAGATTTTATATTGATTCCCCTGATAAACTTTGTATTTCGCTGGTGGAATATTTTACGTTTAGCAGAGAAACTTTGAATTTCCCCAACGGAATATTTTGCGTTGTCAAGGAAACTTTGCGTTTCACAAACGGAATGTTTTGCGTTGTCAAGGAAACTTTGCGTTTCACAAACGGAATGTTTTGCGTTGTCAAGGAAACTTTGCGTTTCACAAACGGAATGTTTTGCGTTGTCAAGGAAACTTTGCGGTTCACAAACGGAATGTTTTGCGTTGTCAAGGAAACTTTGCGTTTCACAAACGGAATGTTTTGCGTTGTCATGGAAACTTTGCGTTTCACAAACGGAATGTTTTGCGTTGTCAAGGAAACTTTGCGTTTCACAAACGGAATGTTTTGCGTTGTCATGGAAACTTTGCGTTTCACAAACGGAATGTTTTGCGTTGTCAAGGAAACGTTGCGTTTCACAAACGGAATGTTTTGCGTTGTCATGGAAACTTTGCGTTTCACAAACGGAATGTTTTGCGTTGTCAAGGAAACTTTGCGTTTCACAAACGGAATGTTTTGCGTTGTCAAGGAAACTTAGCGTTTCACAAACGGAATGTTTTGCGTTGTCAAGGAAACTTTGCGTTTCACAAACGGAATGTTTTACGTTGTCAAGGAAACTTTGCGTTTCACAAACGGAATGTTTTGCGTTGTCAAGGAAACTTTGCGTTTCACAAACGGAATGTTTTGCGTTGTCAAGGAAACTTTGCGTTTCACAAACGGAATGTTTTGCATTGTCATGGAAACTTTGCGTTTCACAAACGGAATGTTTTGCGTTGTCAAGGAAACTTTGCGTTTCACAAACGGAATGTTTTGCATTGTTAAGGAAACTTTGCGTTTCACAAACGGAATGTTTTGCGTTGTCATGGAAACTTTGCGTTTTACAAACGGAATGTTTTGCGTTGTCAAGGAAACTTTGCGTTTCACAAACGGAATGTTTTGCGTTGTCAAGGAAACTTTGCGTTTCACAAACGGAATGTTTTGCGTTGTCAAGGAAACTTTGCGTTTCACAACGGAATGTTTTGCGTTGTCATGGAAACTTTGCGTTTCACAAACGGAATGTTTTGCGTTGTCATGGAAACTTTGCGTTTCACAAACGGAATGTTTTGCGTTGTCAAGGAAACTTTGCGTTTCAAAAACGGAATATTTTGCGTTGTTAAGGAAACTTTGCGTTTCACAAACGGAATGTTTTGCGTTGTCAAGGAAACTTTGCGTTTCACAAACGGAATGTTTTGCGTTGTCGTGGAAACTTTGCGTTTCACAAACGGAATGTTTTGCGTTGTCAAGGAAACTTTGCGTTTCACAAACGGAATGTTTTGCGTTCCCTCGAGGAAACTTTGCGTTTCACAAACGGAATGTTTTGCGTTGTCAAGGAAACTTTGCGTTTCACAAACGGAATGTTTTGCGTTGTCAAGGAAACTTTGCGTTTCACAAACGGAATGTTTTACATTGTCAAGGAAACTTTGCGTTTCACAAACGGAATGTTTTGCGTTGTCAAGGAAACTTTGCGTTTCACAAACGGAATGTTTTGCGTTCCCTCGAGAAACTTTGCGTTTCACAAACGGAATGTTTTGCGTTGTCAAGGAAACTTTGCGTTTCACAAACGGAATGTTTTGCGTTGTCAAGGAAACTTTGCGTTTCACAAACGGAATGTTTTACATTGTCAAGGAAACTTTGCGTTTCACAAACGGAATGTTTTGCGTTGTCAAGGAAACTTTGAGTTCCAAAAACGGAATTTTTTGCGTTGTCAAGGAAACTTTGCGTTTCAAAAACGGAATGTTTTGCGTTGTCAAGGAAACTTTGCGTTTCCAAAAACGGAATGTTTTACATTGTCAAGGAAACTTTGCGTTTCACAAACGGAATGTTTTACGTTGTCAAGGAAACTTTGCGTTTCACAAACGGAATGTTTTGCGCTGTCAAGGAAACTTTGCGTTTCACAAACGGAATGTTTTGCGTTGTCGTGGAAACTTTGCGTTTCACAAACGGAATGTTTTACGTTGTCAAGGAAACTTTGCGTTTCACAAACGGAATGTTTTGCGTTGTCAAGGAAACTTTGCGTTTCACAAACGGAATGTTTTGCGTTGTCAAGGAAACTTTGCGTTTCACAAACGGAATGTTTTGCGTTGTCAAGGAAACTTTGCGTTTCACAAACGGAATGTTTTGCGTTGTCAAGGAAACTTTGCGTTTCACAAACGGAATGTTTTACGTTGTCAAGGAAACTTTGCGTTTCACAAACGGAATGTTTTACATTGTCAAGGAAACTTTGCGTTTCACAAACGGAATTTTTTGCGTTGTCAAGGAAACTTTGCGTTCCAAAAACGGAATGTTTTACATTGTCAAGGAAACTTTGCGTTTCACAAACGGAATGTTTTACGTTGTCAAGGAAACTTTGCGTTTCACAAACGGAATGTTTTGCATTGTCGTGGAAACTTTGCGTTTCACAAACGGAATGTTTTACGTTGTCAAGGAAACTTTGCGTTTCACAAACGGAATGTTTTGCGTTGTCAAGGAAACTTTGCGTTTCACAAACGGAATGTTTTGCGTTGTCAAGGAAACTTTGCGTTTCACAAACGGAATGTTTTGCGTTGTCATGGAAACTTTGCGTTTCACAAACGGAATGTTTTGCGTTGTCAAGGAAACTTTGCGTTTCACAAACGGAATGTTTTGCGTTGTCATGGAAACTTTGCGTTTCACAAACGGAATGTTTTGCGTTGTCATGGAAACTTTGCGTTTCACAAACGGAATGTTTTGCGTTGTCAAGGAAACTTTGCGTTTCACAAACGGAATGTTTTGCGTTGTCGTGGAAACTTTGCGTTTCACAAACGGAATGTTTTGCGTTGTCAAGGAAACTTTGCGTTTCACAAACGGAATGTTTTGCGTTGTCATGGAAACTTTGCGTTTCACAAACGGAATGTTTTGCGTTGTCAAGGAAACGTTGCGTTTCACAAACGGAATGTTTTGCGTTGTCATGGAAACTTTGCGTTTCACAAACGGAATGTTTTGCGTTGTCAAGGAAACTTTGCGTTTCACAAACGGAATGTTTTGCGTTGTCAAGGAAACTTAGCGTTTCACAAACGGAATGTTTTGCGTTGTCAAGGAAACTTTGCGTTTCACAAACGGAATGTTTTACGTTGTCAAGGAAACTTTGCGTTTCACAAACGGAATGTTTTGCGTTGTCAAGGAAACTTTGCGTTTCACAAACGGAATGTTTTGCGTTGTCAAGGAAACTTTGCGTTTCACAAACGGAATGTTTTGCATTGTCATGGAAACTTTGCGTTTCACAAACGGAATGTTTTGCGTTGTCAAGGAAACTTTGCGTTTCACAAACGGAATGTTTTGCATTGTTAAGGAAACTTTGCGTTTCACAAACGGAATGTTTTGCGTTGTCATGGAAACTTTGCGTTTTACAAACGGAATGTTTTGCGTTGTCAAGGAAACTTTGCGTTTCACAAACGGAATGTTTTGCGTTGTCAAGGAAACTTTGCGTTTCACAAACGGAATGTTTTGCGTTGTCAAGGAAACTTTGCGTTTCACAAACGGAATGTTTTGCGTTGTCATGGAAACTTTGCGTTTCACAAACGGAATGTTTTGCGTTGTCATGGAAACTTTGCGTTTCACAAACGGAATGTTTTGCGTTGTCAAGGAAACTTTGCGTTTCAAAAACGGAATGTTTTGCGTTGTTAAGGAAACTTTGCGTTTCACAAACGGAATGTTTTGCGTTGTCAAGGAAACTTTGCGTTTCACAAACGGAATGTTTTGCGTTGTCGTGGAAACTTTGCGTTTCACAAACGGAATGTTTTGCGTTGTCAAGGAAACTTTGCGTTTCACAAACGGAATGTTTTGCGTTCCCTCGAGAAACTTTGCGTTTCACAAACGGAATGTTTTGCGTTGTCAAGGAAACTTTGCGTTTCACAAACGGAATGTTTTGCGTTGTCAAGGAAACTTTGCGTTTCACAAACGGAATGTTTTACATTGTCAAGGAAACTTTGCGTTTCACAAACGGAATGTTTTGCGTTGTCAAGGAAACTTTGCGTTTCACAAACGGAATGTTTTGCGTTCCCTCGAGAAACTTTGCGTTTCACAAACGGAATGTTTTGCGTTGTCAAGGAAACTTTGCGTTTCACAAACGGAATGTTTTGCGTTGTCAAGGAAACTTTGCGTTTCACAAACGGAATGTTTTACATTGTCAAGGAAACTTTGCGTTTCACAAACGGAATGTTTTGCGTTGTCAAGGAAACTTTGAGTTCCAAAAACGGAATTTTTTGCGTTGTCAAGGAAACTTTGCGTTTCAAAAACGGAATGTTTTGCGTTGTCAAGGAAACTTTGCGTTCCAAAAACGGAATGTTTTACATTGTCAAGGAAACTTTGCGTTTCACAAACGGAATGTTTTACGTTGTCAAGGAAACTTTGCGTTTCACAAACGGAATGTTTTGCGCTGTCAAGGAAACTTTGCGTTTCACAAACGGAATGTTTTGCGTTGTCGTGGAAACTTTGCGTTTCACAAACGGAATGTTTTACGTTGTCAAGGAAACTTTGCGTTTCACAAACGGAATGTTTTGCGTTGTCAAGGAAACTTTGCGTTTCACAAACGGAATGTTTTGCGTTGTCAAGGAAACTTTGCGTTTCACAAACGGAATGTTTTGCGTTGTCAAGGAAACTTTGCGTTTCACAAACGGAATGTTTTGCGTTGTCAAGGAAACTTTGCGTTTCACAAACGGAATGTTTTACGTTGTCAAGGAAACTTTGCGTTTCACAAACGGAATGTTTTACATTGTCAAGGAAACTTTGCGTTTCAAACGGAATTTTTTGCGTTGTCAAGGAAACTTTGCGTTCCAAAAACGGAATGTTTTACATTGTCAAGGAAACTTTGCGTTTCACAAACGGAATGTTTTACGTTGTCAAGGAAACTTTGCGTTTCACAAACGGAATGTTTTGCATTGTCGTGGAAACTTTGCGTTTCACAAACGGAATGTTTTACGTTGTCAAGGAAACTTTGCGTTTCACAAACGGAATGTTTTGCGTTGTCAAGGAAACTTTGCGTTTCACAAACGGAATGTTTTGCGTTGTCAAGGAAACTTTGCGTTTCACAAACGGAATGTTTTGCGTTGTCATGGAAACTTTGCGTTTCACAAACGGAATGTTTTGCGTTGTCAAGGAAACTTTGCGTTTCACAAACGGAATGTTTTGCGTTGTCATGGAAACTTTGCGTTTCACAAACGGAATGTTTTGCGTTGTCATGGAAACTTTGCGTTTCACAAACGGAATGTTTTGCGTTGTCAAGGAAACTTTGCGTTTCACAAACGGAATGTTTTGCGTTGTCGTGGAAACTTTGCGTTTCACAAACGGAATGTTTTGCGTTGTCGTGGAAACTTTGCGTTTCACAAACGGAATGTTTTGCGTTGTCAAGGAAACTTTGCGTTTCACAAACGGAATGTTTTGCGTTGTCAAGGAAACTTTGCGTTTCACAAACGGAATGTTTTGCGTTGTCATGGAAACTTTGCGTTTCACAAACGGAATGTTTTGCGTTGTCGTGGAAACTTTGCGTTTCACAAACGGAATGTTTTGCGTTGTCAAGGAAACTTTGCGTTTCACAAACAGAATGTTTTGCGTTGTCGTGGAAACTTTGCGTTTCACAAACGGAATGTTTTGCGTTGTCAAGGAAACTTTGCGTTTCACAAACGGAATGTTTTGCGTTGTCAAGGAAACTTTGCGTTTCACAAACGGAATGTTTTGCGTTGTCAAGGAAACTTTGCGTTTCACAAACGGAATGTTTTGCGCTGTCATTGAAACTTTGCGTTTCACAAACGGAATGTTTTGCGTTGTCAAGGAAACTTTGCGTTTCACAAACGGAATGTTTTGCGTTGTCGTGGAAACTTTGCGTTTCACAAACGGAATGTTTTGCGTTGTCAAGGAAACTTTGCGTTTCACAAACGGAATGTTTTGCGTTGTCATGGAAACTTTGCGTTTCACAAACGGAATGTTTTGCGTTGTCAAGGAAACTTTGCGTTTCACAAACGGAATGTTTTGCGTTGTCAAGGAAACTTTGCGTTTCACAAACGGAATGTTTTGCGTTGTCAAGGAAACTTTGCGTTTCACAAACGGAATTTTTTGCGTTGTCAAGGAAACTTTGCGTTCCAAAAACGGAATGTTTTACATTGTCAAGGAAACTTTGCGTTTCACAAACGGAATGTTTTACGTTGTCAAGGAAACTTTGCGTTTCACAAACGGAATGTTTTGCGTTGTCGTGGAAACTTTGCGTTTCACAAACGGAATGTTTTACGTTGTCAAGGAAACTTTGCGTTTCACAAACGGAATGTTTTGCGTTGTCAAGGAAACTTTGCGTTTCACAAACGGAATGTTTTGCGTTGTCAAGGAAACTTTGCGTTTCACAAACGGAATGTTTTGCGTTGTCATGGAAACTTTGCGTTTCACAAACGGAATGTTTTGCGTTGTCAAGGAAACTTTGCGTTTCACAAACGGAATGTTTTGCGTTGTCAAGGAAACTTTGCGTTTCACAAACGGAATGTTTTGCGTTGTCGTGGAAACTTTGCGTTTCACAAACGAAATGTTTTGCGTTGTCAAGGAAACTTTGCGTTTCACAAACGGAATGTTTTGCGTTGTCATGGAAACTTTGCGTTTCACAAACGGAATGTTTTGCGTTGTCAAGGAAACTTTGCGTTTCACAAACGGAATGTTTTGCGTTGTCATGGAAACTTTGCGTTTCACAAACGGAATGTTTTGCGTTGTCAAGGAAACTTTGCGTTTCACAAACGGAATGTTTTGCGTTGTCAAGGAAACTTTGCGTTCCAAAAACGGAATTTTTTACATTGTCAAGGAAACTTTGCGTTTCAAAAACGGAATGTTTTGCGTTGTCAAGGAAACTTTGCGTTTCACAAACGGAATGTTTTGCGTTGTCATGGAAACTTTGCGTTTCACAAACGGAATGTTTTGCGTTGTCAAGGAAACTTTGCGTTTCACAAACGGAATGTTTTGCGTTGTCAAGGAAACTTTGCGTTTCACAAACGGAATGTTTTGCGTTGTCGTGGAAACTTTGCGTTTCACAAACGAAATGTTTTGCGTTGTCAAGGAAACTTTGCGTTTCACAAACGGAATGTTTTGCGTTGTCATGGAAACTTTGCGTTTCACAAACGGAATGTTTTGCGTTGTCAAGGAAACTTTGCGTTTCACAAACGGAATGTTTTGCGTTGTCATGGAAACTTTGCGTTTCACAAACGGAATGTTTTGCGTTGTCAAGGAAACTTTGCGTTTCACAAACGGAATGTTTTGCGTTGTCAAGGAAACTTTGCGTTCCAAAAACGGAATTTTTTACATTGTCAAGGAAACTTTGCGTTTCAAAAACGGAATGTTTTACATTGTCAAGGAAACTTTGCGTTTCACAAACGGAATGTTTTACGTTGTCAAGGAAACTTTGCGTTTCACAAACGGAATGTTTTGCGCTGTCAAGGAAACTTTGCGTTTCACAAACGGAATGTTTTGCGTTGTCGTGGAAACTTTGCGTTTCACAAACGGAATGTTTTACGTTGTCAAGGAAACTTTGCGTTTCACAAACGGAATGTTTTGCGTTGTCGTGGAAACTTTGCGTTTCACAAACGGAATGTTTTACGTTGTCAAGGAAACTTTGCGTTTCACAAACGGAATGTTTTGCGTTGTCAAGGAAACTTTGCGTTTCACAAACGGAATGTTTTGCGTTGTCAAGGAAACTTTGCGTTTCACAAACGGAATGTTTTACATTGTCAAGGAAACTTTGCGTTTCACAAACGGAATGTTTTGCGTTGTCAAGGAAACTTTGAGTTCCAAAAACGGAATTTTTTGCGTTGTCAAGGAAACTTTGCGTTTCAAAAACGGAATGTTTTGCGTTGTCAAGGAAACTTTGCGTTCCAAAAACGGAATGTTTTACATTGTCAAGGAAACTTTGCGTTTCACAAACGGAATGTTTTACGTTGTCAAGGAAACTTTGCGTTTCACAAACGGAATGTTTTGCGCTGTCAAGGAAACTTTGCGTTTCACAAACGGAATGTTTTGCGTTGTCGTGGAAACTTTGCGTTTCACAAACGGAATGTTTTACGTTGTCAAGGAAACTTTGCGTTTCACAAACGGAATGTTTTGCGTTGTCAAGGAAACTTTGCGTTTCACAAACGGAATGTTTTGCGTTGTCAAGGAAACTTTGCGTTTCACAAACGGAATGTTTTTGCGTTGTCAAGGAAACTTTGCGTTTCACAAACGGAATGTTTTGCGTTGTCAAGGAAACTTTGCGTTTCACAAACGGAATGTTTTACGTTGTCAAGGAAACTTTGCGTTTCACAAACGGAATGTTTTACATTGTCAAGGAAACTTTGCGTTTCACAAACGGAATTTTTTGCGTTGTCAAGGAAACTTTGCGTTCCAAAAACGGAATGTTTTACATTGTCAAGGAAACTTTGCGTTTCACAAACGGAATGTTTTACGTTGTCAAGGAAACTTTGCGTTTCACAAACGGAATGTTTTGCGTTGTCGTGGAAACTTTGCGTTTCACAAACGGAATGTTTTACGTTGTCAAGGAAACTTTGCGTTTCACAAACGGAATGTTTTGCGTTGTCAAGGAAACTTTGCGTTTCACAAACGGAATGTTTTGCGTTGTCAAGGAAACTTTGCGTTTCACAAACGGAATGTTTTGCGTTGTCATGGAAACTTTGCGTTTCACAAACGGAATGTTTTGCGTTGTCAAGGAAACTTTGCGTTTCACAAACGGAATGTTTTGCGTTGTCATGGAAACTTTGCGTTTCACAAACGGAATGTTTTGCGTTGTCATGGAAACTTTGCGTTTCACAAACGGAATGTTTTGCGTTGTCAAGGAAACTTTGCGTTTCACAAACGGAATGTTTTGCGTTGTCGTGGAAACTTTGCGTTTCACAAACGGAATGTTTTGCGTTGTCGTGGAAACTTTGCGTTTCACAAACGGAATGTTTTGCGTTGTCAAGGAAACTTTGCGTTTCACAAACGGAATGTTTTGCGTTGTCAAGGAAACTTTGCGTTTCACAAACGGAATGTTTTGCGTTGTCATGGAAACTTTGCGTTTCACAAACGGAATGTTTTGCGTTGTCGTGGAAACTTTGCGTTTCACAAACGGAATGTTTTGCGTTGTCAAGGAAACTTTGCGTTTCACAAACAATGTTTTGCGTTGTCGTGGAAACTTTGCGTTTCACAAACGGAATGTTTTGCGTTGTCAAGGAAACTTTGCGTTTCACAAACGGAATGTTTTGCGTTGTCAAGGAAACTTTGCGTTTCACAAACGGAATGTTTTGCGTTGTCAAGGAAACTTTGCGTTTCACAAACGGAATGTTTTGCGCTGTCATTGAAACTTTGCGTTTCACAAACGGAATGTTTTGCGTTGTCAAGGAAACTTTGCGTTTCACAAACGGAATGTTTTGCGTTGTCGTGGAAACTTTGCGTTTCACAAACGGAATGTTTTGCGTTGTCAAGGAAACTTTGCGTTTCACAAACGGAATGTTTTGCGTTGTCATGGAAACTTTGCGTTTCACAAACGGAATGTTTTGCGTTGTCAAGGAAACTTTGCGTTTCACAAACGGAATGTTTTGCGTTGTCAAGGAAACTTTGCGTTTCACAAACGGAATGTTTTGCGTTGTCAAGGAAACTTTGCGTTTCACAAACGGAATTTTTTGCGTTGTCAAGGAAACTTTGCGTTCCAAAAACGGAATGTTTTACATTGTCAAGGAAACTTTGCGTTTCACAAACGGAATGTTTTACGTTGTCAAGGAAACTTTGCGTTTCACAAACGGAATGTTTTGCGTTGTCGTGGAAACTTTGCGTTTCACAAACGGAATGTTTTACGTTGTCAAGGAAACTTTGCGTTTCACAAACGGAATGTTTTGCGTTGTCAAGGAAACTTTGCGTTTCACAAACGGAATGTTTTGCGTTGTCAAGGAAAGTTTGCGTTTCACAAACGGAATGTTTTGCGTTGTCATGGAAACTTTGCGTTTCACAAACGGAATGTTTTGCGTTGTCAAGGAAACTTTGCGTTTCACAAACGGAATGTTTTGCGTTGTCGTGGAAACTTTGCGTTTCACAAACGAAATGTTTTGCGTTGTCAAGGAAACTTTGCGTTTCACAAACGGAATGTTTTGCGTTGTCATGGAAACTTTGCGTTTCACAAACGGAATGTTTTGCGTTGTCAAGGAAACTTTGCGTTTCACAAACGGAATGTTTTGCGTTGTCATGGAAACTTTGCGTTTCACAAACGGAATGTTTTGCGTTGTCAAGGAAACTTTGCGTTTCACAAACGGAATGTTTTGCGTTGTCAAGGAAACTTTGCGTTCCAAAAACGGAATTTTTTACATTGTCAAGGAAACTTTGCGTTTCAAAAACGGAATGTTTTGCGTTGTCAAGGAAACTTTGCGTTCCAAAAACGGAATGTTTTACATTGTCAAGGAAACTTTGCGTTTCACAAACGGAATGTTTTACGTTGTCAAGGAAACTTTGCGTTTCACAAACGGAATGTTTTGCGCTGTCAAGGAAACTTTGCGTTTCACAAACGGAATGTTTTGCGTTGTCGTGGAAACTTTGCGTTTCACAAACGGAATGTTTTACGTTGTCAAGGAAACTTTGCGTTTCACAAACGGAATGTTTTGCGTTGTCGTGGAAACTTTGCGTTTCACAAACGGAATGTTTTACGTTGTCAAGGAAACTTTGCGTTTCACAAACGGAATGTTTTGCGTTGTCAAGGAAACTTTGCGTTTCACAAACGGAATGTTTTGCGTTGTCATGGAAACTTTGCGTTTCACAAATGGAATGTTTTGCGTTGTCAAGGAAACTTTGCGTTTCACAAACGGAATGTTTTGCGTTGTCATGGAAACTTTGCGTTTCACAAACGGAATGTTTTGCGTTGTCAAGGAAACTTTGCGTTTCACAAACGGAATGTTTTGCGTTGTCGTGGAAACTTTGCGTTTCACAAACGGAATGTTTTACGTTGTCAAGGAAACTTTGCGTTTCACAAACGGAATGTTTTGCGTTGTCAAGGAAACTTTGCGTTTCACAAACGGAATGTTTTGCGTTGTCAAGGAAACTTTGCGTTTCACAAACGGAATGTTTTGCGTTGTCATGGAAACTTTGCGTTTCACAAACGAAATGTTTTGCGTTGTCAAGGAAACTTTGCGTTTCACAAACGGAATGTTTTGCGTTGTCGTGGAAACTTTGCGTTTCACAAACGGAATGTTTTGCGTTGTCAAGGAAACTTTGCGTTTCACAAACGGAATGTTTTGCGTTGTCAAGGAAACTTTGCGTTTCACAAACGGAATGTTTTGCGTTGTCATGGAAACTTTGCGTTTCACAAACGGAATGTTTTGCGTTGTCGTGGAAACTTTGCGTTTCACAAACGGAATGTTTTGCGTTGTCAAGGAAACTTTGCGTTTCACAAACGGAATGTTTTGCGTTGTCGTGGAAACTTTGCGTTTCACAAACGGAATGTTTTGCGTTGTCAAGGAAACTTTGCGTTTCACAAACGGAATGTTTTGCGTTCTCAAGGAAACTTTGCGTTTCACAAACGGAATGTTTTGCGTTGTCAAGGAAATTTTGCGTTTCACAAACGGAATGTTTTGCGTTGTCATGGAAACTTTGCGTTTCACAAACGGAATGTTTTGCGTTGTCAAGGAAACTTTGCGTTTCACAAACGGAATGTTTTGCGTTGTCGTGGAAACTTTGCGTTTCACAAACGGAATGTTTTGCGTTGTCAAGGAAACTTTGCGTTTCACAAACGGAATGTTTTGCGTTGTCATGGAAACTTTGCGTTTCACAAACGGAATGTTTTGCGTTGTCAAGGAAACTTTGCGTTTCACAAACGGAATGTTTTGCGTTGTCATGGAAACTTTGCGTTTCACAAACGGAATGTTTTGCGTTGTCAAGGAAACTTTGCGTTTCACAAACGGAATGTTTTGCGTTGTCAAGGAAACTTTGCGTTCCAAAAACGGAATTTTTTACATTGTCAAGGAAACTTTGCGTTTCAAAAACGGAATGTTTTGCGTTGTCAAGGAAACTTTGCGTTTCACAAACGGAATGTTTTACGTTGTCAAGGAAACTTTGCGTTTCACAAACGGAATGTTTTGCGCTGTCAAGGAAACTTTGCGTTTCACAAACGGAATGTTTTGCGTTGTCGTGGAAACTTTGCGTTTCACAAACGGAATGTTTTACGTTGTCAAGGAAACTTTGCGTTTCACAAATGGAATGTTTTGCGTTGTCGTGGAAACTTTGCGTTTCACAAACGGAATGTTTTACGTTGTCAAGGAAACTTTGCGTTTCACAAACGGAATGTTTTGCGTTGTCAAGGAAACTTTGCGTTTCACAAACGGAATGTTTTGCGTTGTCAAGGAAACTTTGCGTTTCACAAACGAAATGTTTTGCGTTGTCATGGAAACTTTGCGTTTCACAAACGGAATGTTTTGCGTTGTCAAGGAAACTTTGCGTTTCACAAACGGAATGTTTTGCGTTGTCGTGGAAACTTTGCGTTTCACAAACGGAATGTTTTGCGTTGTCAAGGAAACTTTGCGTTTCACAAACGGAATGTTTTGCGTTGTCGTGGAAACTTTGTGTTTCACAAACGGAATGTTTTGCGTTGTCAAGGAAACTTTGCGTTTCACAAACGGAATGTTTTGCGTTGTCAAGGAAACTTTGCGTTTCACAAACGGAATGTTTTGCGTTGTCGTGGAAACTTTGCGTTTCACAAACAGAATGTTTTGCGTTGTCGTGGAAACTTTGCGTTTCACAAACGGAATGTTTTGCGTTGTCAAGGAAAGTTTGCGTTTCACAAACGGAATGTTTTGCGTTGTCATGGAAACTTTGCGTTTCACAAACGGAATGTTTTGCGTTGTCAAGGAAACTTTGCGTTTCACAAACGGAATGTTTTGCGTTGTCAAGGAAACTTTGCGTTTCACAAACGGAATGTTTTGCGTTGTCGTGGAAACTTTGCGTTTCACAAACGGAATGTTTTGCGTTGTCAAGGAAACTTTGCGTTTCACAAACGGAATGTTTTGCGTTGTCAAGGAAACTTTGCGTTTCACAAACGGAATGTTTTGCGTTCCCTCGAGAAACTTTGCGTTTCACTCTTGAAAATTTAAAAAAGTCAGAATTTATGAGTTTATGTCTCGCAATTCTGATTTTGAGTGAAACACTCTTGACATTATTATTTTTCACAAATACAGCGTTTGAGTTGCTTTTACAGTAAATGGGAACATTCATGATGGTGAACTGTCATTATTGATTTTACATTGTGGAGTCTTCTGTGTGTGTTCTGCAGATTTCAGCAAAAATCCTCTCAAATACTTCCTGATGTGTCTGATCTGTCCGGTGCTGCTGTTTGTGAGTGGATTCCTCTGCTGGAGGTTTTCACGGGGTATGAACACACAAAACAGTACAGTGAAAGAAACAACTGAACTACCCCTTGAAGTAACACCCTTAAGTTTAGGGGAAACTAGAAATGTTTAACTGAAGTCCTTATAATCCCACAGCAAAAAAGGGAAGGAGAGGAAGCCGAGTGACCCAGAGAACAGATCATCAGGTGACTGAACTATTCACAATCAGATCAGATCATGCCATAAACTCAGATATGAAATAAAAATAAAATGATGTGTGTATGTAGGATGATGTGATGCAGAATAACAGTGGAACACCCGCAGGAAACCAACAACAGGTACTTTTTTCCTAGAATCTCTACTTTATCTGAGTATTTTTTACTTTTACTTCACTTTGAAAGCATAATATTGTACATTTTACTCCTTTTCATTTCATAAAAACATCATTCCTCGATATTTCACTGCAGATACTCAAACCTTGACGCAATAGTGAAATCGATTCGTTCACAAATCGCTGATTCAATGATCCGGTCAAAATGAACCGGAATATTGTGGGAGCTTGAATGGTGTGAAAAAAGTGACAAATGCCGAATTTTAGTATTGATTGTTGTAAATGGAACTATATCCGCTGTAAAAGTGTATAACAAGTATTATGTACAGGTTTTGGTAATAAAAAGTTTTTACATATTAAATGTTTGCACTAAATGTTCTTGTTGCAATAACATGTTGTCTCTCAGGATGATGTGATTTACTCGAGCGTCATTCACACTAAAGGAGAAAACAGGACTTGTAGAAAGGTTAGTTGGATTTTATTGAAGCTCGTTTCCGACACGTAATTGCGATTTTTTTTTTTCTGACTTTTTTCTCACAGTTCTTTATTTTTTGCAAGTTTGAGTTTAAATCTCGCAATTCAGGATTTTTTCACACAATTCTGACGTTATATGTTACAATTTTAAGTTTAAATGTTGCAATCCTGACTTTATTTTTTTTGCTATTTTGAGTTTATATCTCTCAATTCTTCATTTTTTTAAATTTTGTTTTGTCTCGCAATTCTATTTTTTTTTGCAAATATGAGATTACGTATATCTCGTAATTCATACTTTTTTTTCTCGAAATTCTGACTTATTTTTTGCAAATTTGAGTTTAAATCTCACAATTCATACATTTTTCTTGCAATTCGGGATTTTTTCACACAATTCTGACGTTATATGTTACAATTTTAAGTTTAAATGTTGCAATTCTGATTTTATTTTTTTTGCTATTTTGAGTTTATATCTCTCAATTCTTCACTTTTTTTTAAATTTTGTTTTGTCGCAATTCTATTTTTTTTGCAAATTTGAGATTACGTATATCTCGTCATTCATACTTTTTTTGCAAGTTTGAGTTTATACCTCGCAACTCCGAATTTTTCTCATAATTCACACCATTTCTTGCAATTCTAACATTATTTGTTGCAATTTCGAGTTTATAACTCGCAATTCAGACTTTTTCTCGCAAGAAAAATGAATAGTCGGATGAAAAGGCGTGTATTTATGAATCAGTGTTTGTGTTTGTCTGCAGGAGGACGTTGTTTATTGCACTATGGCAGACGTGAGCATCAGCGGATCTGCGCAGGTGAGTGTGCACACTTATTTAAATTCACATTTTTCATGTTTTTTGGGGTTTTTTTTTGCTTGAAATTGTAGCCAAATATAAAATGTGCATACATACATTGTAAAAAGTATGTTCTTCCACAGTATTTGTCTTGTTTTCCAGTACAAATATCTAAACATTCTTAAACTGAGATAAAAAATGCATTGGAAATGAATTTAATCTAGTGGAAGCGTTCGGTACTGCGCCCGAACAAACTCTCACTGAAAGCTCATTTCTTGAGATATCAACCTCAAATTTGGAGCACAACTTCTTTAGATCCACGGCATTGATTTTTTTTCACTTCAGCGATAATCTACCAAGCGTCGTCTTTAAAAAGAGACCAAACTTCAGTTTGCGCGCCAAATCAAGATTTGTGAGTTTCATTTTCAGGTCGATTTTTGAGGACATTATAACTACTGCATATAATTTATTACCATAAAATCCCCCCAAAATACAAAGTATTGCTAAAATGTAGTACAATCCTTTCATTGAAATAAAAATGATGGTCATTTTTGACCGCAGCGCGAGCAGCACCAGAGGGTCCAGCTTATGGTGTTTATTATCTCTGCAGGACGATGTCACTTACACATCTGTCTACAGGAAGATCCCGACAGCTGGACACTGAGGAGGACACGTCTACACAAGTGTGCAAAAACAAAACTTTTCAGTCTTATAATCGTTTCAATCATTTAATGGCTTTTAAGTTAACATCATCAGCTTTATACTGAGTTTATACAACTAGCTGAATTTGGTTAGTGTCTTAATTTACATTTTGTACAGACTGACACTGTTAGAATAAACTTCTAAGATTTTATTCATTTCTTAAGCACGATAACACGCGTTGTTTTCTTCATTTGCAGTGACTGTGTTATATTTGCGAAAAATAGTTTGGTTCAAAAGTGTATAATTGCTTAAATAATTCCTGAAGTGCATTTATTGTAGTCGTCTTTCGGAGAAAAGACAAACGCTGGTTTGAACTTCTTTACGAAACTTGTAGAATTCTGAAAAAATTAACAGGAAAAAATGCTGCATTATTATTATTTTTGAATAAAATACAGTAAAAAAAGTTCAAGGCAAAAATTCTTATTTTCATTTAGTTTAAGTTGATGTGCTACAATAAAACTAAACTTTTAATTAAAAAAAAGAGACAAAAACAAAATATAAAAATTCTAAATATTTATAGCATCTCAATGCCACTAAAATAATCGAAGTAATGTGAATGTAATCATTCCCGAGGTTTTCGTCATTGGTTTCTTTATTCAAAGAGTCAGTATCATCTTCTCAAACAAAAGCGAAATTAAATACAGCAGTGAAATATTTTCACAATATTCTTCAAACTAAAACATTTCCTTACATTTGACATTAAATCACCGCTTGAGGAATGCGATTACGAAGACGGAGTAAAAACATATCTTACAACAAAACGTAGTTTTATAAGTTACACAAATTCTCAAAAGTGTAACGCGTGGCGTTTTATGCATATGATTACTAGAAACTAATTAAAACATTAGAATTAGAAATTCAATGAATTTTACATCACAACTGATTTGATAAAATGATGATTATCTGGATCTGCAGGGGACGGAGTCGATCCAACACAACGGCAAATATCTTTCCCTGAGTTTTCATTTCTAAACAAATACAGTAGATGATATTTCATCTTCTCTCACCTGAGCTGTGCGGTTAGCGGCCACTGGAGGATTCTGGGTAAGTGCTTTCTCATGAAAACATGTTCAGGTCACATTTCACCACAAAATCAAAACCATCTGTGTTTTTTGACCATTAAGAAGTGTGACTTTCAGTACATTCCTCATCAAGTTCTTCATTATGTTTTTTTCATTTAAATTAGAATAAATTAAAGGCAGTACAATTATTACAATGCATAAATACTTTACAGCTAAAATAATACATTTTCTGTATTGCCGTCATACGAAAGCCCATTTCTGCCACATAAGAGAAAAAGAAAAACATGCTTTTGAAAATATAATTATGACATAAAACGTTGAAATTGACATCCCAGATCATATTTGGGAGATGGAAAGTCAAAATGATGATATAACATAATTACGACAAATCGGAAAGTTGTAAAATGTCAAGTCGAAATTGACAAAATTCATAATTATGACAATTTGACATACTAAACCGAAAGTGACATAAACAGTCATGTGATTATGACCCAAAAAAAGTCAGAATGATGACTTAAAGTCATGACATTATAAAGTCGAAATTTTAACAAGTCAGAATTATGACGATCAATTATCAAAACTCAAAATTGTCAGAATTATGTCATATTTAGGCGATGAAAAGTAAAAATGATGACGAAAAGATGAAGTTATAACTGAACTGACACACAAACAGTTGAAATTATGACATAAAAATCAAAATAATATTGTCATAAAAAGTCAAAATTGACAATCAACATTGACATCAAAGTCATAATTATGTCATAAAAAGTTCAAATTGACAAACGCAAAAATTATGACATAAAAGTCATAATTAAGACATAAAACGTTGAAATTGACATACTAAATCATATTTGGGAGATGGAAAGTCAAAATGATGATATAACATAATTACGACAAATCGGAAAGTTGTAAAATGTCAAGTCGAAATTGACAAAATTCATAATTATGACAATTTGACATACTAAACCGAAAGTGACATAAACAGTCATGTGATTATGACCCAAAAAAAGTCAGAATGATGACTTAAAGTCATGACATTATAAAGTCGAAATTTTAACAAGTCAGAATTATGACGGTCAATTATCAAAACTCAAAATTGTCAGAATTATGTCATATTTAGGCGATGAAAAGTAAAAATGATGACGAAAAGATGAAGTTATAACTGAACTGACACACAAACAGTTGAAATTATGACATAAAAATCAAAATAATATTGTCATAAAAAGTCAAAATTGACAATCAACATTGACATCAAAGTCATAATTATGTCATAAAAAGTTCAAATTGACAAACGCAAAAATTATGACATAAAAGTCATAATTAAGACATAAAACGTTGAAATTGACATACTAAATCATATTTGGGAGATGGAAAGTCAAAATGATGATATAACATAATTACGACAAATCGGAAAGTTGTAAAATGTCAAGTCGAAATTGACAAAATTCATAATTATGACAATTTGACATACTAAACCGAAAGTGACAAAAACAGTCATGTGATTATGACCCAAAAAAAAGTCTATAATCATATTTAGTCGATTAACAAGTCAGAATTATGACAGTCAATTGTCAATATTGACATCAAAGTCATATTTAGACGATGAAAAGTAAAAATAATGACGAAAAGATGAAGTTATAACTGAACTGACACACAAACAGTTGAAATTATGACATAAAAATCAAAATAACATTGTCATAAAAAGTCAAAATTGACAATCAACATTGACATCAAAGTCATAATTATGTCATAAAAAGTTCAAATTGACAAACGCAAAAATTATGACATAAAAGTCATAATTAAGACATAAAACGTTGAAATTGACATACTAAATCATATTTGGGAGATGGAAAGTCAAAATGATGATATAACATAATTACGACAAATCGGGAAAGTTGTAAAATGTCAAGTCGAAATTGACAAAATTCATAATTATGACAATTTGACATACTAAACCGAAAGTGACATAAACAGTCATGTGATTATGACCCAAAAAAAGTCAGAATGATGACTTAAAGTCATGACATTATAAAGTCGAAATTTTAACAAGTCAGAATTATGACGGTCAATTATCAAAACTCAAAATTGTCAGAATTATGTCATATTTAGGCGATGAAAAGTAAAAATGATGACGAAAAGATGAAGTTATAACTGAACTGACACACAAACAGTTGAAATTATGACATAAAAATCAAAATAATATTGTCATAAAAAGTCAAAATTGACAATCAACATTGACATCAAAGTCATAATTATGTCATAAAAAGTTCAAATTGACGAACGCAAAAATTATGACATAAAAGTCATAATTAAGACATAAAACGTTGAAATTGACATACTAAATCATATTTGGGAGATGGAAAGTCAAAATGATGATATAACATAATTACGACAAATCGGAAAGTTGTAAAATGTCAAGTCGAAATTGACAAAATTCATAATTATGACAATTTGACATACTAAACCGAAAGTGACAAAAACAGTCATGTGATTATGACCCAAAAAAAGTCTATAATCATATTTAGTCGATTAACAAGTCAGAATTATGACAGTCAATTGTCAATATTGACATCAAAGTCATATTTAGACGATGAAAAGTAAAAATAATGACGAAAAGATGAAGTTATAACTGAACTGACACACTGACAATCAGTTCAAATTGACATAATTATGACAAAGCCGATTATGTCATAAAACGTTGAAATTGACAAACGCAAAAATTATGACATAAAAGTCATAATTATGACATAAAAAGTTGAAATTATAACATAAAAATCAACATAAAAAGTCAAAATTGACAATCAACATTGACATCAAAGTCATAATTATGTCATAAAAAGTTCAAATTGACAAACTAAGACGAAACTAACAGTTGAAATTGACTTTAGAGTCATAATTATGACAAAGCCGATTATGTCATGAAATTGTTGAAAATTGACAAACGCAAAAATTATGACATAAAAAGTTGAAATTGATACAAGTCATAATTATGACAAAAAGTCGAAATTTTGACTTTCTATCATAATTTAGACTTTTTTTAATCCCATAAATATGACTTATAATTATGAGCGTAATTATGATTCACCAAAGCGTGGCGTTTTTTCCTCATGTGGCGTGAATGAGCTTCCGCACGGTCTTGAGAATTGTCATAAAAATAATGAAAATATTTTCTGGTGATCTTTGCCGTCTCCAGGTCACGTGACCCTGCGATCATACGTACTGCTGGGGCTTCTGGGCGCTGGAGGCGGAGCTCAGGTTCTTGTGTTTCTCCGCAGGATCTCCATGACACGCGGCCGACGCGTCTGAGTGGAGAGAAAGCGTGAATATCGCGCACGGCGTTTCATGTGTTTGTAGCTCGTGAAGCTGGTTTAGTTCTTACTCTGTAGATTCGCCAGCGCGTGCTCCAAACCCTTCATAGCTTTCGCCTGGTTGCTCCTGAATCTGGCCAATCCAAACTCCTGCAGGAGGAAGAAGACAAGGTCAACTTCCCATCTCTAGCTTGATTTTTAGTGTTGTTGGCGAAGGCTGACGGGTTCACCTGTATCGGTCTGGAAAGGCCGAAGACTCCTGACGAGATCCAGGCTTCTCTGGTGATCCGCGTCCAGACGGGCCGGTCCCGCTCGCCGAGAAACACACAGCGCTCCACCACACGCTGGTAAAACACACACATCGGCTTTAAATACGGTGAAAATTCACATGTGTAACAGCACACTGGATCTGTGCATTTGCTCTTAAAGTGACAGTAGCCTAATAAACCTGACCATCAAACAAAGGAAAATCACCGACTGATATTAACTTTGATAAAGATTCGTCTATATTTAATATGTACAGTGATATTTTACATTTGATTATTTGTGGTTGTCTATTACTTGTCTGAAAAACTGAACTCTATTTAATTTGTTTGTCATTAGTTTTTGTTCTTATTGTACTGTTTTAATCTAAAACTGATATTTAAAATGATTCACATCATGAAATAAGACTATCATGATTTCAGTATTGACCAAAAGTATGATTTTTGCCATAATCGTGCAGCCCTTCGACAAACCGTTTCGTTTTTTTCCCACTCTTTTGTACGAGACGCTTCCTTAGAGGATTATTTCACTGTAGAAGTAAAATCGGGTCATCCAAGAAGTTCTTGTCTTTCTTTCTTCAGTGGAAAAGAAATGAAGGTTTTTGAGGATTGTTCTCCTTATAGTGGACTTCAATGGGGTTCAACGGGTCCAAATGTCAGTTTCAGTGCAGCTTCAAAGACTCTACATGATCCAGACGAGGAATTAGAGTCTGATCTGGAGAAACCGTCGCACATTTTATACAAAAATAAATATTATATACTTTTTAACCACAAATGCTCGTCTTGCACTGCTCTGATGCGCCACACATCACGTCATCACGTTGGAAAGGTCACGTGACGTAGGAGGAAGTACCGCGTTAGGGCGAAAACTCCCATCCCTTACTTTTTTTGTAAAGCATTTCACTTCACGTTTCACTTTGTAAACACTGGATCGGTACTTCCTCCGACGTCACGTGACCTTTCCAACGTGATGACGTGATGTGTGGCACATCAGAGCAGTGCAAGACGAGCATTTGTGGTTAAAAAGTATAGAATGTCTATTTAGTTTTTAATAAAATGTGCGATATTTTCTCTAGATCAGACTCATATTCCTCGTCTGGATCATTGAAGCTGCACTGAAACTGACATTTGGACCTGTTGAACCCCATTGAAGTCCACTATATGGAGAAAAATCCTGGAATGTTTTCCTTCATTTCTTTTCGACTGAACAAAGAAACACATGAACATCTCGGATGACATGGAGGAGAGCGAATTATCGGGAGATTTTAATTCTGAGGTGAACTAATGCTTTAATGACATCATCCTGCAGGAAGTGACATCATTTTGGAGGGAAACAGCAGTTTTGATTCGAAGTATTGTCAATGGATCTGATGAATTCTGGGATGTTTTGTTGGTTCGTGGGGCTCTAAAAAACACTCATGTGGTTTGATCAGAAGACACAAATGGTTTCACAACATGAACATGAAAATTATTCAATTTCACTACATTTGAAATACGTTTACAAACACAAGCAGCATTTCCAAGTCCCTACTTCCATTTCATGTCGACTATTTCTATTTGTAAATACAGTGTAAATGTACGTTGACGTTCACCATGAATGTGGCGTGATTTACGTTCCAGGTCAGCGTGGTGAGGCTTCTGTTCCCGGGGTCGACGACAGAGTCCTCGATGATGTAAACCGTACGCGACAGATTTCCCGGGAAGACGCGCTCCGCCCAGCGAGGCATGCGATTGGTCTTCGTGAAGAGCCGCCGGGACAGGAGGCAGTTGTCTGACGTCACCTCGCGAAAAACAACGTCCTCTGTCAGAACATGAGTGCTGAGAGAAACACGGTAAAACCACGGTAAAAACATGGTAAAATCATGGTAAAAACATGGTAAAATCATGGTAAAAACATGGTAAAATCACGGATAAAACGGTAAAAACATTCACCTGCTTCAGGGGGGAATTACAACATGACAAACGTGGATTTGAAGCAAAACATTAGTGAAAATCAGGCAAAAAGACAAGACTGTGAACGGCTGTTGTGAGGGAAACCGTTACCTAACGGTTATTTTTAGATCCTTGTAAACTAACCGTCTTTAAAAGAAAATTAGCAGTGTGTTTATTGAATAATTAATTATAATTAATAGAGATACAAGAGTGAATATGACTTGACATGCAAAACTTGATGTTAATCAAGAGGTTTTTTTAACTGTACAGTTCAGTAAGATATTAATGTACGGATATCCGACTTTAAGATAAATAATTGTTATTCATATTTTAACGTCTATGACTGAATTTCATATTTTAAAAACCATAGATTGTGTTGAAGTCATTGTTACCGCGATAAATCTTGTAAATCTTAAATATTGATGGACAAATTTAATCTTATTTGATGCGCTTGGATTATTTTTATATATTAAACAATACATTAAAAACAAGATATGGTTTATTTAATACCGATTTTAGGCATCCAAACATCCTTCTTCTTATACCAAACTGGGTTGCGGGTGTGCTGGGTAATGATCCGAGTACAGAGGCTCTGGGAACGTTCTGGGAACTTTAGACTAACGTCAGGAGACATTACAATAACAAACAAAAAACATTCTGTTTCCGTTAAGAAAACTTTACTGGCTAACCAACAAAAAACCTTAAAAAAGAACGTTCTGGAAGACAAAAAGTAAAGTAATGTTCTGGGAACATTATAATAACGTTAGAATAACGTTCTACAAAAAAACCCAAAAACCTAACGTTATATGTCCGTTAAGAAAACTTTACTGGCTAACCAACAAAAAACCTTAAAAAGAACGTTCTGGGAACGTTACAATAACATTAAGGAAACGTTAAGAGTAGGGGAACGATAGAATAATGTTCTACAAACCCAAAACTAACGTTATATGTCTGTTAAGAAAACCTTCAAGACAAAAAGTAATGTTCTGGGAACATTATAATAACGTTAGAATAACGTTTTACAAAAAAAACCTAACGTTCTATTTTTGTTAAGAAATTTTACTGGCTAACCAACAACAAACCTAAAAAAGAACGTTCTAGGAACGTTACATTAACATTAGGAGAACGTTAGAATAATGCACTACAAACCAAAAACTAACATTTAATTTCCGTTAAGAAAGCTTTCCTGGCTAACTAAAAACAAACCTTAAAAAAGAACGCTCTGGGAACCAAAAACTAACATTCTGGGAATGTTAGAATAACATTAGGGGAACATTAAAAGAATGTTATTGTAACGTTCTACAAACAAAAAACTAACGTGCTATTTTCGTTAAGGAAACTTTCCTCTCTAACCAAAAACTAGCCTTAAAAAAGAACGTTCTGAGAACCAATAGCTGAAGTTCAGGAAACAACATTAAGGGATATAGCATAACATTAGGGGAATGTTATAATAACGTTATAATAACGTTCTAAAAACAAAAAACTAACATTCTATTTTCGTTAAGGAAACTTTCCTGTCTAACCAAAAACTAACCTTAAAAAAGAACTTTCTGGAAACCCTTTAAGAATGTTTTGATAACCAAAAACTAATGCTCCGGGAACATTAGAATAACATTAAGGAAACGTTAGAGTAACATTAGGGGAACGTCAAAAGAATGTTAAACAAACAAAAAACTAACGTTCCGTTTTCGTTAAGGAAACTTTCCTGCCGAGCCAACAACAAACTTTAATGTTCTGGCAATGTTAAAATAACATTAAGGAAACGTTAAGGGAACGTTAGTTTTTGGATTGTGGAACATTATTGCAACGTTTCATTTACGTTAAGATAACTTTCCTGGCTAACCTTAAAGAACATTTAGGGAGGCAAAAAGTAACACTCTGGGAACATTAAAATAACATTAGTGGAACGTTAACGTTCTACAAACAAAAAAACTAACATTCTATTTTCGTTAAGGAAACTTTCCTGTCTAACCAAAAGCTAATCTTAAAAAAATAACTTTCCGGGAACCAAAAACTAATGTTCTGGGAACATTAGAATAACATTAAGGAAATGTTAGAGTAACATTAGGGGAACGTCAAAAGAATGTTAAACAAACAAAAAACTAACGTTCTGTTTTCGTTAAGGAAACTTTCCTGCCGAGCCAACAACAAACTTTAATGTTCTGGCAATGTTAAAATAACATTAAGGAAACGTTAGGGGAACGTTAGTTTTTGGATTTGTAGAACATTATTGCAACGTTTCATTTACGTTAAGATAACTTTCCTGGCTAACCTTAAAGAACATTTAGGGAGGCAAAAACTAACATTCAGGGAACGTTACAATAACATTAGGGGAACGTTAACGTTCTACAAACAAAAAACTAACATTCTATTTTCGTTAAGGAAACTTTCCGGTCTAACCAAAAGCTAATCTTAAAAAAGAACTTTCTGGAAACCAAAAACTAATGTTCTGGGAACATTAGAATAACATTAAGGAAACGTTAGAGTAACATTAGGGGAACGTCAAAAGAATGTTAAACAAACAAAAAACTAACGTTCCGTTTTCGTTAAGGAAACTTTCCTGCCGAGGCAACAACAAACTTTAATGTTCTGGGAACGTTAGAATAACATTAAGGAAACGTTAGGGGAACGTTAGTTTTTTGTTTGTGGAACATTATTGCAACGTTTCATTTACGTTAAGATAACTTTCCTGGCTAACCTTAAAGAACATTTAAGGAGACAAAAACTAACATTCTGGGAACGTTAAAATAACATTGGGGAACGTTAACGTTCTACAAACAAAAAACTAACATTCTATTTTCGTTAAGGAAACTTTCCTGTCTAACCAAAAGCTAATCTTAAAAAAGAACTTTCTGGAAACCAAAAACTAATGTTCTGGGAACATTAGAATAACATTAAGGAAACGTTAGAGTAACATTAAGGGAACGTCAAAAGAATGTTAAACAAACAAAAAACTAACGTTCTGTTTTCGTTAAGGAAACTTTCCTGCCGAGGCAACAACAAACTTTAATGTTCTGGGAACGTTAGAATAACATTAAGGAAACGTTAGGGGAACGTTAGTTTTTTGTTTGTGGAACATTATTGCAACGTTTCATTTACGTTAAGATAACTTTCCTGGCTAACCTTAAAGAACATTTAAGGAGACAAAAACTAACATTCTGGGAACGTTAAAATAACATTGGGGAACGTTAACGTTCTACAAACAAAAAACTAACATTCTATTTTCGTTAATGAAACTTTCCTGTCTAACCAAAAGCTAATCTTAAAAAAGAACTTTCTGGAAACCAAAAACTAATGTTCCGGGAACATTAGAATAACATTAAGGAAACGTTAGAGTAACATTAAGGGAACGTCAAAAGAATGTTAAACAAACAAAAAAACTAACGTTCGATTTTCGTTAAGGAAACTTTCCTGCCGAGGCAACAACAAACTTTAATGTTCTGGCAATGTTAAAATAACATTAAGGAAACGTTAGGGGAACGTTAGTTTTTGGATTGTGGAACATTACTGCAACGTTTAATTTACGTTAAGATAACTTTCCTGGCTAACCTTGAAGAACATTTAGGGAGGCAAAAACTAACATTCTGGGAACGTTAAAATAACATTAGGGGAACGTTAACGTTCTACAAACAAAAAACTAACATTTTATTTACGTTAAGATAACTTTCCTGGCTAACCTTGAAGAACATTTAGGGAGGCAAAAACTAACATTCTGGGAACGTTAAAATAACATTAGGGGAACGTTAACGTTCTACAAACAAAAAAATAACATTCTATTTTCGTTACGGAAACTTAATGGGACCAAAAACTGGTCATCGTCAAAGTAGTTTTCCTTCTCAAGTAAATGCATATTGATTTAAGGATGTTTAGATATTTGGAGAAGACCAGACCAGACAGAAACATCATTGTGGGGTGACTGTGATGGGCGGTTCCGGCTCCGGTACCTGTACGGGTTCGGGTATCTCTGCCAGAACGCCGTCGACACCAGCTCCCACGCGCTCTTGATGTCCGTCTCACTGAAGAAATGCTTCCCCATCACGAGCCCGCAGAGCCTGAACACACAAACAACCATACATGCAGACATCTTCCTGTTTTCAACTTCCGTTTTACCATTTTCATAGCTGTCGGACCTCCATACGATTCTGCTTATTAAACTGGTACTAAATGACAATTAATACTAAAATTTAATCACAATCTTATTCATAGATCATGATATGTACATGTGAAAAAAACCAAAAAAAAACACTTTTCGTAAATGGCAGAAATTATGGTATTTTTGGCGGAAAAGTGTGGTTACCATGGTGATACTCTCGAAAACGTCTATGAAGCGGAAGTTGATGAAGCAGATGTAAACACACCGGTACCGGAAAAAGAACCAGACTTTAACGAACTGACCCAGTGAATGTCCAGAGCCTTTTTTAAAGTTTACATGACGCTAAAATCGTGTTTAACGGTATTATCGTTGATCTTCAGTAATCCGCTTTAGTCAAGAAACAACCAACTGTCTCACAGCGGGACTTCCTCTCATTTAAAAAGCGATTTAACTTTAATTACAGCTCTTAAATTACACCGGTTTATTAATGTCTCAACGTTATTTTCCGTTCAATCCTCTAATAACGCAGCGGCGCGCGCGCGCGAGCAGACACGCGCGTGACGAGCAAAACAACCGCGAGTAATGCCGAGTAGACGCCGAATAAACACGAATACGGGACGGTAAAGTACAAACGTATTTTACTTAGTAAATTCACTCACTGTGATCCGGCAGCTCCGCTTTAAAATCACCGACATCCGCTGCATTTCCGCCTTCTGCGCGCGCGCGTGCGTGCGTGCGCGTGTCCGCGTCCAAACCGATAAGAGTAAAATTTGCAATTATTATTACTCTTTATCATTCTCAATAATTCTCTAAAATTAGCTACAATAATATATATGTATGTATTATATTATTATAAATATTATATATAATAATTACAATTTGTTGGTATAGTAGTAGATATTTACATATATATATATATATATATATATATATATATATATATATATATATAATTCTAGAAATATTACAGATGTATTCAAATAGGCCATATTAAACTCAATGCAATGCATATTAATTAAAAAAATCAAAAGAAATACTATTAATCATGAAATTTACACATTTAATGTGATTGTTGTATAAGTTATTCTTGAATATCTTCATATATATATATATATATATATATATAAAACAATCACATCAAATAAATGTATAAATATATATATATATATATATATATGAAGATATTCAAGAATAACTTATACAAAAATCACATTAAATGTGTAAATTTCATGATTAATAGTATTTCTTTAGATTTTTTTAATTAATATGCATTGCATTGAGTTTCATATGGCGTATTTGAATATATCTAAATATATAAATAATATATAAGTGTATCACATTTTTCAGTTTGCTGCAGATTTTCATTTCAACCACTAGATGGAGACGCATTTCCACTTTTAAAATGTTCATTCTGTCCGCATCTGAGCACTAAAATAATACACACCAAATCATGAACACACATCAAACACACCTTCATTAGAAGCAGTTTTATCTACCTATGATTACTCGATCATTTTAAATAAAGAAAGATTTATTTGTGTGTCTCTTTTAAATGGGCTACACAATTTAGACTTTAAATGTAACTAAAAACTTTGAATTTAACTTAAAACTTATTCAGATCTTAAGTTTGTGATGTTGTATTGACACTAGTAACAGCTCAAACGAACATGTGAATATGAAAGTATGTAAATGTGTGTGGATGAAGAGCGCATGTGCAGAAACCCCTCATCATCTTCATCCTTCAGCCTGAATCTCATTTCAGTCTCACGAGCTCCAGAGCCGCTCCGGCGTCGGCTGCGTCCACACACACGGTCAACATGAGCCGATCTCTCCACATCTGCGCGGTAAGAGCTCTTCACGTTCTCTTCAAAAGTAGGGTAGAAGTTTAAAATGAGTCCCAAATGAGCTGCTGAATAACCTGTTGTTGTTGTTGTTGTTGCAGATGTGTCTTGTGATGAGTGTGTTTGGATGGCATGATCTAGATAACAGTGAATACGACTGCTGGCCTCTGGACAAACCAGACGAACTCAACATGATCGACTGCGGAGGTGCGACACGCTCTCAAACTTCATAGTTTTATTTAAGGTCTTGAAGTTAAGATTGTAAAATGTTTCTTAACTAGTTTTAACACATTTTTTTTATCAAATAAATTCACCCTGGGTGTGTTAAAAAATCTTATACATGTAAATATGATTTGTTGAGCTTTATGTATTTTTTTCTGTAACTCTGTGTGTGTGTGTGTGTGTGTGTGTAGGTCTGGAGATGGCGTGGGTCCTGCGTCCTCCAGAGAAGGTTCTGAGCGGTGAAGACTTCACTGTCATTTACTCTGTGACCGTCAGAGATGAGTTTTACCAGTGGGCCGTCGACAATGACATCTTCATACACCGGTATCATGATCTCATACAAACTTCAACCTGAATACTGTCATGTTTACTCTAAAACACAGACAGACAGACAGATAGACATATGATATAGATAGATAGATAGATAGATAGATAGATAGATAGATAGATAGATAGATAGATAGATAGATAGACATACAATATAGATAGATAGATAGATAGATAGACATACAATATAGATAGATAGATAGATAGACATACGATATAGATAGATAGATAGATAGATAGACATACGATATAGATAGATAGATAGATAGACATATGATATAGATAGATAGATAGATAGATAGACATACAATATAGATAGATAGATAGATAGACATATGATATAGATAGATAGATAGATAGATAGACATACAATATAGATAGATAGATAGATAGACATATGATATAGATAGATAGATAGATAGATAGATAGACATACAATATAGATAGATAGATAGATAGATAGATAGACATATGATATAGATAGATAGATAGATAGATAGATAGATAGATAGATAGATAGATAGATAGATAGATAGACATACAATATAGATAGATAGATAGATAGATAGACATATGATTTAGATAGATAGATAGATAGATAGATAGATAGATAGATAGATAGATAGATAGACATATGATATAGATAGATAGATAGATAGATAGACATACAATATAGATAGATAGATAGATAGACATATGATATAGATAGATAGATAGATAGACATACAATATAGATAGATAGATAGATAGATAGATAGACATATGATATAGATAGATAGATAGATAGATAGATAGATAGATAGATAGATAGACATACAATATAGATAGATAGATAGATAGACATATGATATAGATAGATAGATAGATAGACATACAATATAGATAGATAGAT
>CM074285.1:28334787-28347287 GCA_037194245.1 Opsariichthys bidens | reverse complement strand
GATCGATTGATCGCGGCTATCGGACATCATAACAAGCAGCCGTTGACATTACGTTAAAGGGGTCATGATCAGTGTCGGGGAAAGCTACTTTTAAAAGTAATGCGTTACAATATTGCGTTACTCCCTAAAAAAGTAACTTAGTTACTTTTCATGAAACGTATTGCGTCACGTTACTTTTGCGTTGCTTTTTCTCACCTTGCTTGTTTGCTTTTTAGTAACAACAAATAAAGTTCTATTTTTTGGCCCTTTCACACCAAAAGTGATTATAGAAGAATAAGATACAGGAGAAAGAAGTTCAACACTCTCATTTATAAATCTAATCTAAAGTAATTTTTGCTTATTAGTATGGTTGAATGAGATCACTGAAAGTCAGCAGCAAAGACATTGGTTAATAAATACATAAAGTATATTTGTGTAATTTAATATAGTTAATTACTACAAGTTTGTGTAAAATTCTGACATTTTTATTAATTTCAATGAATACTGAATGTTTTCGTGCAAGTGAGATACAATAACCATCGTGTTTTTCACAACCACACAACAAGAGGACAGAAGAGCTTTCAGTCAATTAATGTGAAAAAGTAATGCGTTACTTTACTAGTTAGTTCAAAAAGTAATCTGATTACGTAACTCGAGTTCGTATGTAACTCCTTTCTTTTGACTTATAAGAGGTCTTTGTCATTTTAAAACATCCTACAAGTTTCAGAGCTTTTATTCAATCAAGCTCCAAAAACGGCTTGTTTTGATATTCCGGGATCTTTGACATCATACATATGCATATGCCCGCCTCCAGACGTCAACTAGGTTTCACATAGGCCCCGCCCACTTGCATTCAGACGCTTAGATTGGCTGAGATTTGCCTGCAGTGGATGTGAGTGTCGCGTCACAAATAGAACAAATAGAAACAAAATAGAATTCTATTCACAAATAGAAGCCAAGTGGGCGTTGGTGAGGTTTTCTGTTCAATGACATTAGCCAATCAAAACAGTGGGCGTTTACTGACGAGCCTTAAAGGAGCCGCGCCTTAAAAATGGATCATTGCGCAAAAAAAAAAGTATTAACGTTATAAGTGAACGTCAAGGAACATATTAAAATACTTAGAAAGCGGTTAAAATTAGAGCTAACACTGAACATCTAAAACATTCAATAAATCTAGGGTTTTAGGGGATATAATATACAGTGTGTACAGTATGAAAAACATGAATGTGAAAAGTCCCCATAAAACATGTGTGTCAGGTGGAGGACGGCTCTCTGGAGTGCGGCTGGTGTCCTCCGCTGCCGGAGCTGATTTCGGGAAAAGCCGACAGCACCTGCCCCTGCCCTGCTGAATACGCTGAGGTGAACATGAAAACACCAAACCAAAACAAGAAATGTGTTACTTCTAGAAATTAAGGACCGATTAAGATGAAACTGCTTATGGAACGAGAACAAATGTAGGGCGGGGCTTGATTTTTCCCAGGGGAGAATTGATTGTGGTTTGCTATTGGTGGATCTCAGGTGAGTGACAGGTTGCCCCGCCTTCACGCCAGCAAACACATCAGAGAAACAACTTTTTCTAAACCTTCAACAGCTGTACAAGTCAATGCATCTGTCAATTCAATTCATGTCAATCAAGCACTGAAAATTGTCATTACAGTAATGTATGTGTGTGTGTGGGGGGGGGGGGGGGGGGGTTACAATGTCTCTCTCTGTTTCTGCTCCTCTCATCCTGTTTTCATGCTATCAGCTGATTCGTCGATGTCGTGCTCATAACCCCGCCCACCGCCCCACCTTTGAGCAGATCCGCAAGTTTGTCAACAAAATCAACCCGCACAAAGTCAGTCCAGTTGACATGATGATGGAGCTGGTCAGTCCAACACTCACTCACACACACACACACACAGGAAGGTTTTGGATGTTCTGGATAGTGACGATTTTGTTGGATTTTGTTTTTGTAGATGGAGAAGTACAGTAAACATCTGGAGGTTCTGGTCGGCGAACGGACGCAAGATCTGATGCTGGAGAAACAGAAGACCGACAGACTGCTTTACAGTAAACAAACACTAATGTTACACAACGCACATCTAATACTAGTGACATGTGGGCGGAGTCTCTCCGTAAACGCACCGCACTCGCAACCAAATCAATCCAAAATCACAGCCAATCAGAAGAGAGTGTGGGCGGAGTCTCTCCGCAAACGCACTGCACACGCAAACAAATCAATCCAAAATCACAGCCAATCAGAAGAGAGTGTGGGTGGAGTCTCTCCGTAAACACACTGCACTCGCAAACCAAATCAATCCAAAATCACAGCCAATCAGAAGAGAGTGTGGGCGGAGTCTCTCCGCAAACGCACTGCACACGCAAACAAATCAATCCAAAATCACAGCCAATCAGAAGAGAGTGTGGGCGGAGTCTCTCCGTAAACACACTGCACTCGCAAACCAAATCAATCCAAAATCACAGCCAATCAGAAGAGAGTGTGGGCGGAGTCTCTCTGCAAACGCACTGCACACGCAAACAAATCAATCCTAAATCCCGGCCAATCAGGAGAGTGTGTGGGCGGAGTCTCTCTGTAAACGCACTGCACACGCAAACAAATCAATCCAAAATCACTGCCAATCAGAAGAGAGTGTGGGCGGAGTCTCTCTGCAAACACACTGCACTCGCAACCAAATCAATCCAAAATCACAGCCAATCAGAAGAGAGTGTGGGCGGAGTCTCTCTGCAAACACACTGCACTCGCAACCAAATCAATTCTAAATCACAGCCAATCAGAAGAGAGTGTGGGCGGAGTCTCTCTGCAAACGCACTGCACACGCAAACAAATCAATCCAAAATCACTGCCAATCAGAAGAGAGTGTGGGCGGAGTCTCTCTGCAAACACACTGCACTCGCAACCAAATCAATCCAAAATCACAGCCAATCAGAAGAGAGTGTGGGCGGAGTCTCTCTGCAAACACACTGCACTCGCAACCAAATCAATTCTAAATCACAGCCAATCAGAAGAGAGTGTGGGCGGAGTCTCTCTGCAAACACACTGCACTCGCAACCAAATCAATTCTAAATCACAGCCAATCAGAAGAGAGTGTGGGCGGAGTCTCTCTGCAAACACACTGCACTAGCAAACAAATCAATCCAAAATCACAGCCAATCAGAAGAGAGTGTGGGCGGAGTCTCTCTGCAAACGCACTGCACACGCAAACAAATCAATCCTAAATCCCAGCCAATCAGAAGAGAGTGTGGGCGGAGTCTCTCCGTAAACACACTGCACTCGCAAACCAAATCAATCCAAAATCACAGCCAATCAGAAGAGAGTGTGGGCGGAGTCTCTCTGCAAACGCACTGCACACGCAAATAAATCAATCCAAAATCACAGCCAATCAGAAGAGAGTGTGGGCGGAGTCTCTCCGTAAACACACTGCACTCGCAAACCAAATCAATCCAAAATCACAGCCAATCAGAAGAGAGTGTGGGCGGAGTCTCTCCGCAAACGCACTGCACACGCAAACAAATCAATCCAAAATCACAGCCAATCAGAAGAGAGTGTGGGCGGAGTCTCTCCGTAAACACACTGCACTCGCAAACCAAATCAATCCAAAATCACAGCCAATCAGAAGAGAGTGTGGGCGGAGTCTCTCTGCAAACGCACTGCACACGCAAACAAATCAATCCTAAATCCCAGCCAATCAGGAGAGTGTGTGGGCGGAGTCTCTCTGTAAACGCACTGCACACCCAAACAAATCAATCCAAAATCACTGCCAATCAGAAGAGAGTGTGGGCGGAGTCTCTCTGCAAACACACTGCACTCGCAACCAAATCAATCCAAAATCACAGCCAATCAGAAGAGAGTGTGGGCGGAGTCTCTCTGCAAACACACTGCACTCGCAACCAAATCAATTCTAAATCACAGCCAATCAGAAGAGAGTGTGGGCGGAGTCTCTCTGCAAACGCACTGCACACGCAAACAAATCAATCCAAAATCACTGCCAATCAGAAGAGAGTGTGGGCGGAGTCTCTCTGCAAACACACTGCACTCGCAACCAAATCAATCCAAAATCACAGCCAATCAGAAGAGAGTGTGGGCGGAGTCTCTCTGCAAACACACTGCACTCGCAACCAAATCAATTCTAAATCACAGCCAATCAGAAGAGAGTGTGGGCGGAGTCTCTCTGCAAACACACTGCACTCGCAACCAAATCAATCCAAAATCACAGCCAATCAGAAGAGAGTGTGGGCGGAGTCTCTCTGCAAACGCACTGCACACGCAAACAAATCAATCCTAAATCCCAGCCAATCAGAAGAGAGTGTGGGCGGAGTCTCTCCGTAAACACACTGCACTCGCAAACCAAATCAATCCAAAATCACAGCCAATCAGAAGAGAGTGTGGGCGGAGTCTCTCTGCGAACGCACTGCACACGCAAATAAATCAATCCAAAATCACAGCCAATCAGAAGAGAGTGTGGGCGGAGTCTCTCCGTAAACACACTGCACTCGCAAACCAAATCAATCCAAAATCACAGCCAATCAGAAGAGAGTGTGGGCGGAGTCTCTCTGCAAACACACTGCACTCGCAACCAAATCAATTCTAAATCACAGCCAATCAGAAGAGAGTGTGGGCGGAGTCTCTTTGTAAACATACTGCACACGCAACCAAATCAATCCAAAATCACAGCCAATCAGGAGAGAGTGTGGGCGGAGTCTCTCTGTAAACACACTGCACACGCAACCAAATACAGCCAATCAGGAGAGAGTGTGTGTGTGTGTTTCAGGTATGCTGCCTAAACAGGTGGCTGATGACCTGCGACAGGGAAAACCGATGCAAGCCCAGAGTTACGTCAGCGCCACCGTGTTCTTCAGGTAAACACACACATATTGTGTTTTCATGGTTTATGGGGACATTCCATAGGCATAATGATTTTCTACTGTATGAACTGTACATTCTCTACCCCTAAACCTACCCATCACACAAAATGTTCTGCTATTTTACATTTTCAAAAAAGATCATTCTGTATGATTTATAAGCTTGTTTCTTCATGGGGACCAACAAAATGTCCCCACAATGTCAAGATTTACTAGTATCACTATACCTGTGGGGACAGTTGGTCCCCATAATGTAGGGAATACCCACCCACACACACACATCCTCTCTCTCAGACACAAACTTCTTACAACATTAGTCTTTGTTAACGTTTGTTAATGAAAATACTGAAAACTGTTCATGTTTAGTTTGTTAGCTCAGGTCCACTAAATAGTATTAACAGATACAACTTTTAATTTTAGTAATGTTAACATAACTAATGCATTAAAGTGTTCGTTCACCCAAAAAAGATAATTTCTGTCATTAATTCCTCTCCCTCGTGTCCTTCGTTCATCTTCAGAACACAAATGAAGATGTTTTTGATGAAATCCGACGGTTCGGTGAGTCTCTATTGACACTTTCAATCTTCAAACATATTTAAAACAGGTCATGTGACTACAGTGGGTCAACATTAATGTTATAAAGCGACGAGAAAAAACAAAATAACGACTTTATTCAACAATATCTAGTGATGGACGATTTCAAAACACTGAAGCTTTACGAATCTTTAGTGTCGAATCAGTGGTTCGGAGCGCCAAAGTCACGTGACTTCAGTAAACGAGGCTTCGTTACGTCATGAGTGATTCGGAATTACAATAGTTACTTTGGCAGTTTGATTCACGAACCGAATCACTGATTCGAATCAAAAGATTCGTAGAGTGATGTAGAACGACATGTGGGTGAGGAATTAATGACAGAATTTAAATTTTGGGTGAACGAACCCTTTAACTAACATCTAACGGAACCTTTTTGTAAAGTGTTACCAATTGTTTGCATCAAACTTGACCAACTCAGACTGATCCTGCTGTCTTCCCTTCGTTTTCTCAGCGATATTGTGGGATTCACTCAGTTGTCCAGCACTAGTACTCCTTACCAGGTGGTCGATTTCCTCAACAAACTCTACACCACCTTCGACGAGATCATCGACAACTACGATGTGTATAAAGTGGAAACCATTGGCGATGCATGTATGTCACTTTATAAATTCAGCACCATTCTAAAAGTAAGGCTCTTTTCAGCTTCATTACTTTCTTTGGTGTGTAATGTTGCTGTTTGAGCACAAAAAAGGCGGGAGTTCTTCTCTATATCAGTGTTTCTGAACTCCATGATATTCGTCACGATGTTCCTCATTTAAATAATTAATGCGCAGAATAAAGGGGCGGGGCCTGGTTGAGTTAATTAGTTGAAACTGGCGGTTATGGTGAGGGGCGGGACATTTCACAAACACCAATCACAACACACCGTTCCAGCCGACCAATCAGAGCACAGTGTGCTTTTCAGAAGGCGGAGCTTCATAGAGACACAGAGCGTTACTGAAAGACATTTACTCACCATCGTGTCGTTCCAAACCTGTATGAATTTTTTATTTTTTTTGTGGAACATAAAAGATATTTTTAAAAATGTCTTTTTGTCCATACAATAAAGGTCAATGATCATTTTAAGCAGTTCCAGTCCTCAATACCCTCTTTAACATGAGTGTAAATAAGTGTAATTGGACTGATGCGAGTGATTTTGTGCGATGCAGATATGGTGGTGTCCGGGGTCCCGATGGAGAACGGGATTCTGCACGCGTCGGAGATCGCCAGCATGGCTCTGGACCTGGTGTCCGTCTGCAAGACCTTCCGAATCCCCACAGACCACAAACGCAACTCCAGATCCGCGCCGGAATACACTCAGGTCCACATTAAACCTGCAATGAAAGTCACCATGAACATCTAGAGCTAAATAGAAGATTCATGCATCTGAATTGCATATTTCCATTCATTTTTCCAGTTTTACCATAAAAAAAACTAATAAATGAAATGTGATGTATATGTTAAAACTCAGTCTGGATTTATCTGGATGTTTCTGCTGGTCTCTTCAGGTCCAGTCGTAGCAGGAGTCGTGGGAACTAAGATGCCCAGATATTGTCTGTTTGGAGACACCGTGAACACGGCGTCCCGCATGGAGTCGACCAGCGAAGGTAAGAAGAGCATCTCCACGGTGAGTTTTAGAGCGCCGTTTCCGCGTCGCGGTTTGACGGGCGGTTTTGTGCGCAGCGCTGAAGATCCAGTGCAGCTCCAGTGCGTTTTACCTGCTGGAGGAGATCGGCGGATACGTGCTCACCTGCAGAGGAGTGTTACAGGTCAAGGTGAGACGCGCAATCATAATCACTACTTAATACGCTTCGTTTTTGTCGGGAAAATGCTTTCATTGAATATTTTTTATTACGCTAAAATAAATTGGAGCTAAATTGTGATTATGTGTGATGCAGGCTTCATAATTCTCAATATCATATCAACATAATGAATCCGTAAATCTAACGAATTGTACAACTACTATAAAATATATCCCATTTTAGCCGCGTACGGTACATTCACGTAAAGCACGATATGTATCAAATCTCATCTGTGTGATCATTTCAGCACTAAACGTAAATCATATTGTCCAGCTCTGGATTTAAAGTTGGGTGTGTAGTACATCCAGTTTTAGCGATATATGCTACAACTGCTTGATTGTTGACATCATCTCAAAATGTAAGTATATTATGGGTTTACTCTAATCTGCTAAATGCAGTCTAATGTATGATGACGTTGAGATTATAAACATTAACGTCATGAATTACATTGTAAACACTGTATCTGAAACATTGTAACGTTAAATTGTAAACACTGTAACATTTGAATTTGAAACATTGTATTTAAAACATTACAAGATTTATTTGAAATATTGTACACCTTGTAACGCTGTAACTGAAACATTGTAACACTGTATTTGAAACATATTACAATATTTCAAAAACAATGATGACGTTTACAGTGTTTCAAACATTTACCATGTCAATGTTGCAAATTCAGTGTTACAATTATTCAAATACAAACATCGTATCTTAAGCATTGTAACACTGTATTTGAATAATTGTAACACTGAGTTGGAGTGTTACAATGCTTAAGATACGATGTTTACAATTCAACGTTACAATTATTCAAATACAGTGTTACAACGTTTACAGACTTGCAAATTCAATGATACAGTGCTTCAAATCCACTGTAGAAGTCGAAACATTGCGTGTTGTGAAAAGCGCTGTACAAATAACCCTGCCTTGTATTTTCTCAGGGTAAAGGTGACATGGTGACTTATTGGCTGGAAGAGAAACATTCTTCAGCTCCCGGTAAAGACGCCAAGAAAGCGTCGACGCTGCAGGAGAGCGAGAGACCCGTGAGCGTCCCGGAGTCCCAGAAAGAGGATTTTTCCAGTATCCCAGGAGTCCTCAGCAGCTCCGACAGCACCGACCTCCTGTGTGACGCCAACTGACACACGCGCACACCAACACTTCTGTCCGCAGAAGAAGAGGTTCTAAAGAGAACATTCTTACATGCGAACATTTAATGGGTTCCCATCATGGCCTCATTATGGGATTTAATTTTAATTGACTTATTTTGCTTTAAACGTACTTTATCAATAGAAAGAAATTGAAATAGCCAGCTAAACGTGAAAGTATTATGCAATCATTTAAGACAATTTCTTTACGTAGAACCTTTTTGGCTTTAAAATTGAGTCTAGAGTTCTATATAGAACCTTTGCTTCTACGAGTCAATGTAGAGTTAGAGGTTTGTGTCCTGCTTGACAGTAGAAGTCTGATTGTAGTTTAGCTGATGTTTGTTATTGGTTAGAAAGACTGACTTAACTGTGATGGTTTATCGTCTGTATTTTCTCCTCGCTGGATCGGTCAGTGTTTGTAGCATCAGATCAAAGCTGAAAGATCCAGTACTAGTAAATAGTGAAGTACTGCTAATATATATTGATTAATAATAATAAAAAAGAGCATAAATGCATATAATGTTGGTGATACGCCAGTTATTTATTTGCATATAATTTTATATTATGAAACTCAGTTTGAGGTCAGCAAGATTTTTTTTTTTAAATAAAAAAATGAATACTTTTATTCAGAATAAAGCATTAAATTGGTCAAAAGTGACCTGTGTAATATTCTAAAAGATACTGTTCTTTTGAACTTCCTGAAGGATCAGTTTTCACAGAAATATGAAGCAGCAGAACTGATTCCAACACTGATAATAATCATAAATGTTTCTCGAGCATCGAATCATCATGATTTCTGAAGGCTCATGTGACTCTGAAGACTGGAGTAATTCAGCTTTGATCACTGGATATAAATTATATTTGACTATATATTCACATAGAAAACAGCGTTTTAAAATTGTAATAATATTTCACAATTTTTACTGTATATTTGATCGAATGAATACAGCTTTGGTGAGCAGAAAATGCTTAAAAATGTTACTGACTAAAACAGCCCAGTGTAATAAACCTTAATGTTTCAAACATTCATTCATGCCATTGATATGATACACACTTAAACACTTTTTATATTTACATACAATTATGCAAACACATTGACATATAATGCATGGTGAAGAGAGGGACGAACGGTCTCGGTTACAGAGAGAAGATGGACTCAGGTGTTGATGTGAATGAGAAGCTCTTCAGCAAATGAGAGAGAGAGAGAGAGAGAGAGACCGGCTGCTCGAGGTCCGTCACACATGTCGACTGCAGCTGATGCGGATAAACAACATCATAAAGCACCACTTTCATCTGCAGTGATCGCACTGAGGAGTTTCACTATTAAACTATTATAAGATATATATGAAATATTATTTCTACTGGAGAAATTAAAATGATTCAATCGATAATCGTTTAGTAAATTTTTTTTACATTTTTAAAAATACTTCTTAAATATATTTATTTTTTAAAATAATTCTCTTCTAATAATTATTTTAAATTGTAATAATATTTTGCTATTTTTTATGTTTGATCAAATTATGCATGTTTGTGGTCCGCAGTAAAACAAAATAATTGTGTGTGAAACAACATATCAAGTAGAGATGCACTGACACTAAAATTCTCGACCGATACAATAGCCGATTATTCAAGTCAAGTCAGCTTTACTTATATAGCAATTTTTACAGTGCAAAATGTGGCAAAGCAGCTTTACATTAATAATTGGCAAATAATTTTTGGCTGCACAAAGAAAATGGTTATTCTATATATTATTGATTCATTCCGTTGCAAAGATCAGCAGTTATTAGTCTAGTTCATTTTGAGCACTGGAAAAAAACAGTGACGTAATTCGCATACAACGGCGCCAATGCAGGCAATACTAAAAACACTGCTGAATATCAAGCAAGTGTCCCCGACCAAGCAATCCCGCCCTCTTTTGATTGACAGGATATATCGGCTCCGACTATCGGCTGTTTTTATGATGTTATACACATGAGTTACAAAAAAAGAACGAATACATCGGCCAATAAAAACATATTTTCACACTATCAGCCCAATATATCGGCGGATCTCTTATATTGCGTTCTTTTTTCTAGCTCACAAACATCATATACACAGGTGCAGTTTCCCGCCGCAGATATGACCAAAACACACACGCTGATTATAAATGTGAAAAAGGCTGAGAGGAATAATCCAGCCGACTGAAGGGTCTCGCTAATGAAATGCGTGAGCACCGCACGAGCACAAAAGAGCCATTCACTCAATCATTTCATTAACATCAGAGACAGACAGACACATGAAAGCCTCGGAGATCCGCAAACAAAAACCTTCATTACAAACTACATCTTCGCTCAACTTACCTCAAACACTTTTAGATCTCCGTTTTTTAGAAATCCGTCCCACTGGAGCTTTATGCCAGAGACCAAAACGAAATCTATACGAAAACATCAAGAACTTAATCTTTTAAAAACAACAACAAAAAAAGTCATATTGCAACTACAAAAAAACAAACAGTTGAACTAAAGGTGCTGTAATGGACCAACCAAAACTAAAAAATTATATTTAAAAAACATTTTAACTGAAAACAAATGAAGCCAGTTGCCAAAGGGGCATCTCGTTTTATTTTAATTTACCTTTATGTTTAAAAATAGCCCAACTAAAACTGAGGCAGAATCTCCTCAGACAATAACCGTCACAATAACCGTTAAAATTCAAACGGCTGAGTTTCGTGCTTCAGGACCGTGACGTGTACACTCCAACGGTGATTTTTTTATATATTATTATTATTATTATAACCATATATAGAAAATGAAAAAGAACAAAATAACTAAAACTTACAACTAAAAATATATTTAAAAAAAAAAACTACAATGATATAAATAACGAATGAAAAGGCACACATTGATGATTGCCTTTTGACCAGTTAATTTCTTTGTATTACCCTTCTAAAACTCATTTCAGTTCTGTCTTGATTATTATCTTTAGAACCAGTAAATAACATACTGGAACATTCCAGGTTCTTTCCTCAGATCTCCACACGAGCTCACTGCACCACCTAGTGGCCTGATAGTAGAGCAGAAACACGGATCTAAAGAAATATTTCATACAAAAATAACTTTTTTATTAAGAAACATATATTTCAAAATGTAAGTGTTTAAGGGGAAAACAACCTTGTTGTTTGAAACAAAACATTTCAACATTGACATATTTACACGGCTGAATGAAACAAATAAAATAATAATAATATAAAAGGAATTCTTAACACATTTCCGGTGTTCATTCAGTCTGGTTCTCCGGATCTTTTATTATTATTGTTATTATTAAATAACTTTTTTTTTCTTTAGATCTGACCAAAGATACAGTGTCATGGTCTACAGAAGAATAATTATTTAATAAAACAAATATTAAAAATATTTAATAATAAGTCTTTGAATGATTTTCCTGTGAAAAAATGTTTTATTCATATTCTTTACAGTCAGATATAAAGAAAAACAATCATTAATGTTTGTTTGAAATACATATATTACAAAATTGAAGTATTTACATTGTTGAATTAAATGAAAAAAGAAAGATAAATAAATCACACATTACATATAAGAAACTTTAAACGCATTTCTGGCATTGGTTGAGTCTGGTTTTGGGGAGGTGTTTCCTCTGATATGAGCGTTAGATGAGTCTGTAACGACTGAAGGCCATCAGACGGGCTGTCAATCATCTGTTGATTCACGTCTTCATCTGTTCCCTCTTCTCCAGCTCCCATTGGGCGGCGATTCGTGTGCCGTAGATGACGAAGCCCCAGGACAGCAGAACCACGGCCAGAAGAACCTACACACACACAAAAACAAACACACACACAAACAAACAAACACACACAAACAAACAAACACACACACACAAAAACAAACAAACACACGCACACACACAAACAAACAAACAAACACACACACACACAAACAAACAAACACACAAACACACGCACACACACAAACAAACAAACAAACACACACACACACAAACAATCAAACACACACACACAAACAAACAAACACACAAACACACGCACACACACAAACAAACAAACACACACACACACACACACAAACAATCAAACACACACACACAAACAAACAAACACACACACACAAACAAACAAACACACACA
>CM074285.1:28317287-28332287 GCA_037194245.1 Opsariichthys bidens | reverse complement strand
TGATTCGTATCAAAAGATTCGTAAAGCGTCAGTGTTTTGAAATCGTCCATCACTAGATATTGTTGAATAAAGTCGTTATTTTGTTTTTTCTCGTCGCTTTATAACATTAATGTTGACCCACTGTAGTCACATGACCTGTTTTAAATATGTTTTAGTGTCTTTCTGGACATTGAAAGTGTCAATAGAGACTCACTGAACCATCGGATTTCATCAAAAACATCTTCATTTGTGTTCTGAAGATGAACGAAGATCTTACGGGTGTAGAACCACCGAAATAGCGTTTTTGAGTGAACTAACCCTTTAATTTGGTAGCTCTAACATTTGGGTTTTGACCATTGAGAATTAGTGAAATGTCGAATTCGATGCTTTTTCCCATTTTTAAACCGTCACCATTGGCATATAATGCAACAAGAATTGCTTTTACTAATTGACCTCTTGTGTGAAAAAAACACATTCTCCGAAATATTCATCCGTGCAATTTAATATTCTGGCTTTGAAAAAAAAAAAAAAAAAAGATCAAAATCACAATTTTTAGCTGCGCACTTCTGGTGAGTTGGGACAGATTTGAAAAGTATTCGCTTGTAAAGTTGCATTGGATAAAATGTATTATAAGAAATTATAAGATGTTTTGTGTGTGCCGTAGATGATGGCGCCCACCAAGATGAAGTTGCGCGTGAGGAAGAGAGACAGCGTTGCCAAGTCTTCCCAGCGGTTATTGGCCAACGCCTCGCCAGATTCCAAATGCCCCATCTGCCTCGACGGCTTCAATAACGTGGCGTCGCTGGACCGCTGCCTGCACCAGTTCTGCTTCCGCTGCATCCACGAGTGGTCCAAAAACAAAGCGGAGTGTCCGCTCTGCAAGCAGCCGTTCCACTCCATATTCCACTCCGTCAAAGGGGAAACCGACTTCAAGGAGTTCGTGCTGCCGCTAGTGGAGAATGGAGTGGCTCTGAACGCTGCCGCCGCCGGCGACGCTCCGGAGCGCGTGCTCCGCCCCCGAGTCCTCCGAGGCAGAGAGAGGCGGAGCCACAGAGCGCAACAACCTCCTGCCCCTTCCTCTTCCCCTCCGCTGGAGGACGACGTCATGTTCGACGGTCTCTCGGACGCCGCGGCGCTGACGGGGAACCGAGACGTGCATCAGATGGTGCTGCGACTGACGGCGCGCAGACGGGGGCGGGGCGAGGGGCGGAGCCTGCGGCGCTTGCGGGAACAGGATGTGGTGGCGTTCCGCCGCGCGCTTTACAGGACCGGCGTACGCGTGCGCAACACGAGAGACGTCGGCAGGCAGAGGGACATTTCGGCGTCGTTCTTACGACAAAACCCGGGATGTTTGCGGCGACTTTTGCCGTGGCTACAGCGCGAGCTCACGGTGTTGTACGGTTCGCACGGATCGCTGGTGAACATCGTGCAGAACATCATCATCTCGCGCATCATGAACTACAACATGGAGGACTCGGCCATCCGGGACGAGCTCCGCCCCTTCCTGTTGGCGCGCACCGACCACTTCCTGCACGAGCTGGTGAGTTTCGCCCGCTCCACCCTCAACATGGAGGCGTACGACCAGCAGGCCATTTACGACTGTCCCGCTCCCAGCTACGAGGAGGGCAGCAGCTCGGACCTTTCTGTCATCGCCATCTCTGAGGTGAGACCGAGTTGGGGACGACTAACACGTTTCACACTTGATCACTTCACGTGTAAATCGATTTAGAAGAAGTGAACGAAATATGGCAATTAAAAGAGAACCCAATGCTGGAAAAGCCTTTTCGGTTTTGAAATCCAAATCATGGAGAACATGGATATTAAATAGTAAGCATTTCGTGGTGTACAGCCGTACTGCGAATTTTATTCATTTAAGCGACAGCAACTTCTGCACCGCATGCGTACTTCGCACGGATCACGTATTAACAATTTGTTTTGCCTTCATATTGATTCTTTTAAAGAGAGAGTTCACCCAAAAATGGCTGGAAATGATCCCATGATTTACTCACCCTCAAGCCATCCAAGATGTATCTGGCTTTCTTCTTTCAGACCAACGCATATTTTTTTGGGGCTTCAAATATGCCCCCTTTACTACCATTATAAAGCTTTTAAACATAACTCCGATTGAAAGAAGATAGATCTATATTCCTAGGATGGGTGAGTAAATCATGGGATTATTTTCATTTTTGGGTGAACTATCCCTTTAAGATGTTAAACAGGATGCTCAAACTTTTGCTGTTGTCCACCGGCTTTATGAATGCGTCATCAAGGGTGCGTTCACACTTGTCATGTTTGGTTGGATTAAAACGAATCCTCAGTGAGTCCGGTTCATATGTGAACGCTACCATCCGAACCCGAGGCCGCTAAAAAGACGGGTCTCGCTCCGCTTCCAAACGAACTCTGGTGCGGTTCGGTCGATATATGAACGCGACACGGACCAAAGACGCGTAAACGAACCAAAAACAGGACGTGATGTCACGAGATGCGACGCTACGAGTCACTGATTCGACGAAGGACGGTGTCTCCAAAATGAGTCGAGGGCAAACGTGGAGCGACGAGGAGGTGAAGTTTCTGGAAATCCTGCTGCTGTTCTGAATGTTTTGAACATTTGATGAGCTCTTCGTGATTCTCAGCTGGTCAAAATAAAGCATGATGGTGTTTAATCCAGAACACAGCGTTGTTTTGAATGTTCGGTAAGCGAGATCAGTCGCCAAATATACGTCATAAAAGCGACCAATCGGGTCGTGATCGTATCCCTACGCCTTTGGTTCGGTAACTTCCGGTTCGCTGTTAAAAATGCCAGTGTGAACGCTAAGCGGACCAGGACTAGATGTTTTGTTTTTGTTTTTTGGTCCGGACCAAACGAACCGAACTACAATTGTGAACGCAGCCTAAATCATTGACTCACCTGATTTGTTCAAAAACTGACCGATTCAAGAAAGAAACGCTGTTGCTGTGGTTTTACCAATTAAATTGAAAAATAACAAACTGTTGATTTTGCAACACCAATGCACAGAGGTAAATATGTGAACCTCTGTTGGACCACTAGAGATGGATTGACGCTAAGAGCAGTGGCCGAGGGGTGTCAAGCTACAAAAATGACAAAAAAAACCAACCATAATTTCCTGTTCCTTTCCTCCCACTGGTAGAGTATGTGTTTGCATCACTGTGAGTTAGATTTTAAGGGAAAACACATTAGTAATATAATGAATTGCACTATAATTCACTTTGGGAATAGATGTCTACCAAATTTGTAAATGTTGTTTAGCACAAAGTCTGATGATACAGAACATCCTCCCCATAATGTGTTGTGACGCTGTGTTTCTGTTTACGGTGAGCAGATAATGTCAGAGAACAGCGGGAGGGCTGGTTTCTGATTATGCGAGTGAGGTTAAGTCTTAATTTTTGTCATTGTCTTTTCTCGCAGGATGATGATGATGATAATGACAGCGAGGACAATGTGACAGAGAATCCCTCTGCTGTCCAGGAACGCCTTGCGTCCGTTGCCACCGCAAGTGGAACGGAAAGTTTACTGAGTCAGTCAGCGTGGGATGACGAGACGCCTGGTCCCTCCTATTCAAACCTCTTTCCCTCTTCTAGCCAATCGCTGGATGAGGGGGCGGAGCCAAGCTCAAGCACAGCCCTGCCTTTCAGCGGCCCTGACCATGCGGTGAGCGGCAGCGTGTCGGCTGGACCGGGTGAGGATAACGAAGAGGAAGAGTGCCTGATTGTGGGATATGTGAAGCCGATGGCTGAACGGACCCCAGAGCTTGTTCAGCTCTCCTCTGATTCATCGGAAGAGGAGCAGGAGGCGGCCGCTACGGAGACGACGGCTACTGTAATGAAATCGGAGACGTCCAAGGAGGAGCTCACTTCGCAGTCCCACATGAACCTGCTTAGTCCCAGTTCCTCCCCAGGCCCCACTCCCTCATGCAATCCACAGCGGACCCACGCAGTCTCACACAGCAGAGAAAGAGAGGCCGACTGCTTGTCTTGCCACGTACACCCGTCCAAAGATGGTTCGTGGCAGAATCAAGACGACTCTGAGCTCAGAGCTCACGGGAGATGCAAAGACCGCTCGCATCGGCGAGAGAAAGAGAAAGCCAAGAGTTTAGAACAATCACGGCACGCCAAGCCCCCAGATTGCTCGCCAATCCAAACATGTTCGCCTCCGATTTGGTCTGGCCAGAGCCCTATGGTGTCTATTTGGAGTAGCAGCCCTGCCTCTGGGTCACACGGTAACGATTGCTCCCCCGCTGAAAACAACACGAGCCAAGAGCATTCGTGCCCTATGCAGGAGATCCTCTCACAGTCTCCTTCCTACTCCAGGAGGAGGAAAACTAGGGAAAGGAGGAGCAGGTCTCCCGACTCCGACTCGTTCCACGTTTCCCACCATCCCCGAGAGTCACAGCGATGCCGTAAACGCCGCAAGCGGTTGATCAGCAGCAGCAGCGCCGACTCGCACTCCGAGAGGTCCTGCCTGGACAAACCCAGTGGCAAACGCAAGTACAAAACACGACACTTGGAGCGAGCGGCCCAGCGGCAGCATGAGGAGGGAACCGCAACCAAGGAAAAGCGGCGACGGCGCAGTAGGGAACGATCTCCTAGTGTGGAGATCATCTACGAACGAAGGGCGCCCGAACCGCATTGGCACCAGCGGAGGAAGAGGAGGCACCGGAAGCGAAAGAGGGAACTTCGTTCACCCACGGTGATCACAATTGATAGCGACAGTGACCGTACCATCGACTGTCTGGACCGCGTCATGGACGTTATAGACCAAACCGTTGCAGATGTCGAGCAGAGGGACGGGACTCCTGAGCGAGATATGACCCAGAACACAAGTTGTACCTTGGCCTCCTCAAATCCTCAATCCGAGTCCTCGAGTCCCGTAGGCTGCGCTGACCAAACCACTGAACGCACACTAAACCTGGATGACTGTGTGGTGGACGTTGTCGACCGCAGCGGTTCTGACAGCTCCCGAAATATGGATGGCGGTATCCATGAAGAGTTTGTGCCCAATCCCTTTCCACCAGCCCCACCTTCGGACACAAGGCTCCTTGAAACCATACTGCAAGATCTTGAGGAATTCCTACCAGGGGTGGATCCGAGTCCTTGCTCAAGTTCTCCCGTCCAACACGAACGCACTTCCAGCCCTAAAAAACACCAATCGGACGTGAAAGGAGTTGCGGGAAACTTGGAGAGCAAGAACTCAGATGGGGATGGACCGCTAGAGCCGGTGACCAACCCTGCTAGCTAGATCTGAAGCAGACTTTATCTGAATCACTCAGTCAGTCTTGAGGTTTTTATAAACTCGTGTAAAGATTTCTGCTGGGAAAGGATGCTTAAGAAGCGTTCGGATGTTGTTTGTCATTCCCATTATTGTTCATGTTGTTTATGGTTACAGTGATCCTCTTCCTCGAATCTGGTGCTGACTTACTGTGCCACAACCCAACAACACTCATGTCTGGATGGTAACCCTTGTCTCCTCAATCTCCACGCTAACTCTTTGTAGCAGCAAATGCATTGGGGTTACTATCTTGACTAGTGGTTCTCAACTTTAGCGTTAGGCAAAACGACCAAAACACGGGTAAATTTATTACCGTAATTTCCGCACCTGAATATAAGCCGCACCCACTGAATTTAAAAAATATATATTATTTTGAACATGAATAAAGCCGCACACGTCTATAAGCCGCAGGTGTCTACAGGTACATTGAAACAAATTCACCTCTAAAAGCCTCAAACTTCATCATTGTTTTGGCTTTCAGTCGGATCTGCACAGTTGAAACATCTCGAATGTTTGTTCACATTCTGTGACGTGCTCAGTTTTTTGGCGGCATGTTTACGGTTTAGATTAAATCGAGCGCGCTCAAACTTCCCGTCATTCTGATTACGGTAGTCATTTTGTGACCCTCATCATGACAACGACACGGAGAAATGCATATGATGCTGCTCTCGAGTTGATCTGGCTGTTGGAAAAGGAAATAGAGCTTCATGAGTGGATGATGAGACGTTGGAAACGGCAGCGCAAGGAATTGACTCGGTGCAAAAAGACAACTAAGGGGCCGCTCGCATATCGCGTCTTTTGCGCCTGCATAGGAAATAATGAATATGCGCGCGCAAAAGACGCGATATGCATCATATGCATTTCTCCGTGTCTTCGTCATGATGAGGGTGACAAAACGACTACCGTAATCAGAATGATGGGAATTTTGAGCGCGCTCGATTTAATCTAAACCGTAAACATGCCGCCAAAAAACATCACAATGTTTTTTTGAATGAAAAAAATTTGAAAGCGGGAAAAAATCCATATATTAGCCGCGTCTTTGTTTAAGCCGCAAGGTTCAAAGCGGGGGGAAAAAAGTTGCGGCTTATAGTCCGGAAAATACGGTAGCTATCCTAACTGTACTTGATGATTCGGTTAGTCGCATTTTCTACTTAACAGACCTGTGATCTGTTTTCGGGACCCGACTCGCCGGTTGAGAACCACTGCTGATCATTCGTTATTCAGTCCCACTGAAATTGGAGAATTGTGTCTTCGTTAAACTCAGGGATCGGGTGACGTGTGCCTCCATTGCACGGTATATATGTGTACGTTGGACTGTGGTGACACGCTGGAGATAAAATTCACTGATCATGTCTACTGAACACACAACGAGCCTTCTTTACAGTTGCTGTCCATCATGTCAGCCAACAATCAATAAATGCATTTAATAGATGTACAATCCAGTGTCTGAATCTGTTTGTCTGTCTTTAAACTGCGGCATTAGTGACCTGATCAAGAATCTTGTGTTGTGTTCTAACTAGTGCTGCAACGACGTGCGTCGACGCGTCGCTCTGTTTACGTTCATCTGGCGTAACGGCGGCTTCTGCTCACGGGAACGGAGAAAGTTCCATTCTATCACAAAAACCCAGACCACGATTATCAAAAGTGTGGGAATACTTTAAACAGAGGCCAAATAAAACGGTCCTTTGTTCCCTTCAGGCATGAAAATCCCTCACCTTTCGGCGAAATTCGCCGTTTTGAAACCAAAATAGGTGACCTACGTGAATCGTGTAGATTCGATGAGAAAACTTTTGGGGGGGGGGGTTCATATCCAGTGAACTGCGATTCAGTGAATTGCGAACTAGGTTCTTCCCCCAAATAGCAAGTGAGGGATGATTGACAGATGCGTAAAGCCTATCATTAAAAAGAGACTGAAAATTGACACCAATAAAGATTCCCGCTCGATCCCCCTTCCACTCCCGCCGTTTGACTGACGCACAGTAGGCGACAGTAATCGCGGTACTTCTGACTCCTGAAGGTAAACGGCCTGGGTTCGATGTGGAGAGGTGAAATATTGTTTTGAGTTCACTTAATCCTCTGGATTCGATGATCACACGGATCGCATGGATTATCTTAAAATACTCCGTCATTTATGTTTCCTCAGATAAGAGGAAGACATCAACAAGCCATGCAAATTATAAAATGCTCAAGTAATGTTGAACAATAAATCTTAATAAATTTGAAATCGCTATGGCTTAGTGATTATGAAAATGTATTAATCTGAATTACATAACATTGTATTGGCTGTCAATCATGATGGTAGAGTTCAGTTACATCTCTTGTGGGGGTCATGCATTAAGCCATTTGTGGTGCCCCTTCCACATTGTGCCTCATATACTGTAAATGTTAGACCCAGTGACAGGCTGGCATGAAATGGCTTGCATAATACTTAGTAAGGAGGCCATAATCATTTTTGACTCATGGCTGAAGTTAAGTTTCTCCAGCTCTTCCCGGGTTGGCAAAAAAGCATCTCAAAATGCATCAGATTGATGCTTTAAATATGGAATATTTAAATTTTTCTTCCGGGGGAGCATGGACCCCCCTAGAGGAGTAATATCCTTCTCACCTTTTTCACCCCGGACCCGTTTTCATGCCTGTCCCTTTGCAGAACCGAAATGGTGTCCCACCTGTGGAATCGGATCTCTGCCAAATTTTTGATCATATTTTGAGCGTGTAAAAGGGCGTGAACTGAGTTGAGGAGAAAATCTAAGAAAATATTTCGAGTTTTGCATTTCAAAGAAGTTTATTTGGACGTGCGCGGACGTTCTCTTTCGCACGTGCGAGGTTTGAGTCGCTCGCGCTCCTGATTCCCGCCCTGCGCGCTCGCTAAGTGCCGACCGCGCTCGACACAAACCAGCGTTACAATGTGCCAAAATTCCAGCCAATCAGAGACGAAGCTGCTAAATTCTGAACAGACCGCGCAAGAGGAAAAACACACGGTTCAGGAGACGTTTGTTCAATGGCTTGAACACGATCAAAGTTCCTTTAAGACTGTAGAGAAAGTCTTTGACGCTCTTCATGTTAAAATTCAAATGTCTTCCACTGGACGAACACACATGAGCGGCTTATTTTTAATCAAAATCAAATCGTATTGTTACATAATGGCGTGTCCCAGTGTTTCTACACCTCAATGAACTGCTAAATTAGTTCTATGTAAAAAAAGATCACTGGAATAGTAATAAAAAAACCTTAATAAAAATAATCGATAGTTGGGATGTGGCTCAGCAGAGCGATGAATCCTGTGTCTTCCAGGTAATGGTTTAACAGTGTGACTACAGTATCAGGCATTGGTAGACTCTTTGTATGAAATTAAGGGGCATGTTTGATTTGATTAAAACGATCACTGGTGCGTTTCATTTGAAATGTGAATGCTGAGTGCGCTCCAAACAAGTGGACCGAATCCCCTGAAAAAAGTCTCGATCTGCTTCCAAACAAACCTTTATTAGTTATTATCCTTCATTATTAGCTTTATTAGTGCAGTTCATTTGTATTTGTGTGAACGCTGCCGTCTGAACCCTGGTGCAAAAGCAGGATTTTTTTGAAAGTGAAAGCCGTGACGTGTTGTCAAGTGACCCATACTCGAAATCGGTGCTCCTCATCCCAAGTACACACACACAGAACAGCTATTGGGTTTGGGTGATCAAGGGCACTTTAGTCATGGTATCAAAGGTGGAGAGAGTGTTTATTCGCAATCCCCATCTGCCGGCGTGGGAATCGAACCAGCAACCTTCAGGTTACAAGCCCAACTCCCTCACCACTAGGCCACGACTACCCCTTTGTCCCTAATATGACAGAAATGGGATTCCATATAGGACTAAGAATAAATAGCTTTGATTTAAAAAGTTAAATGATTGCGCGCATAATTCTGTGCTTTTATATCAGTTGTTATACTAAAAATAAACATAGTAAGAACCATAACTTCAAACTGTGGAATTCGTTCTTCTCTACACTTTTCTATTTGTTAGCACAGTGTGTAGGGTCGGTCGGGGTAAGATGACCTTAAATTAAAATAAGGGCAAAAATTAAAATGTTAATATTAAATTATAATATTATTATTTAATGTTAAAAATGTAACTATTCATATTCCTGTATATAAATCTCTTGTACTGGGATTCTCTTTGTCTGTCATCGGTTATTCAATTAAAAGTGTCGGTTTTAGTGTTTTATTACATTTCAAAATACATATATAAATATTAATAAGAATTATATAAAATTCTGTGAAAGACAGCTGTCTAACTAAATTACCAAATGTTTCTATATCCTAAAATCACACATTGGCAGATCGAAACTTATCTTTAAATACGTCACAGTTTAAAAGTAAAAGAGGGACGTTATTATCAGACATGTTTTCCATAACACGCCCGTTTAGCTTCAGGAAGCTTCTGAGGTGAAATTATTTTTCCAATTCCCCTTTAAGGATTGTGTGTATTTATTCGAAAAGGGACACTTTTGATTTCAATACCGTTGAAATTCCCGGTCACGTCACTGCATGGCTTTTTTTCCCCTCTTCATTTTCCCGCCGAATTGAAGATTTAAAAATCCCCCTCTCAAAATGCGCCTTTTGGATGTTTTAGTTGAATAAATTGATTTTCTTCTTGTTGTTGTTGTGATTTGTAGTCCTCCTTTGTCTTAAATCCTCGTGAGCTGACTAACAAGATGGCAGTTTTGGCTATCGTTGGCGCGCGCGGGAGCGTTAGGAACAGCCCTATGTAGTCAGCGCACTAGATCTTGAGACACTCTCGGTAAAATTATCTTTCGTTTCCTGGTTTGTAGTTTCGGTTTTGTTTCTGGATCAGCTGTAGGAGCTCCGGCTCAGTCAGGACTCATCATCATCACAATCAGTCGTGTCCCGAATTGCCGCTAAAATGTACGCGGAGGAAAAGGAGAATTTGCGGCGCTTGAGCGGTTATATCACGCAGTTTTTACAACCGTCACTCATCAAAAACTTCATGACGGCGTACTTTAGCAAAGGTGAGTCAATGAACAAGTATCAGCAGGTAAACACTTCCTTAAAAGCTGCAGATAGCCTACATCCTTCCACTGTTATTTGATTATTGATCGGAAATATATGTATAAAAATTAAGAGCGTGTCTGAAAACACTTTAATTTTAACTTATTGGTGATACTAAAAAGTAGTATAATATAGTACAATAGTATCATCCTCGTGCGATATTATTGTATGTAGGTAATGTGTGAAATATTATTTGAAAAATATATTATGCCTTTTCACTTTATAGTAGAATAGCTAAATTTATTTATTTAGGCTATTATTTATTTTTTACATTTTGATTATATTTGTCTATCTGGTTACAATACAACATTTTTCGGAATTTTTCCACGGACAACATCAAGTTTGAATAAAAATGAAAAATTAATATAATGAATGTTAGATATATTTGTATTATATATATATATATATATATATATATATATATATATATATATCGTTTTAATTTTTACAGAACAGAAAATAAATGTAAAATATATACTCTAAATATTATGTGATTGCAGTTTTATTGATATTTTTTCATTATTTTTTGTTTTAAATATTGCTATATAGGATTCGTGTATTTTCATTTCAGTGTTAGTTAAGTTTTATTTGAAACTTATATTTATTAGTATTTGAAAAATAAATTATGCTTTTTCACTGTCTCCTTTATAGTAGAATAGCTAAATTTAGTTACAATTTTTTATACAACATTTTTCGGAATTTTTTCCACGGACAACATCAAGTTTGAATAAAAATGAAAAATTAATATAATGAATGTTAGATATATTTGTATTATATATATATATATATATATATATATATATATATATATATATATATATATATATCGTTTTAATTTTTACAGAACAGAAAATAAAATATTATGCACACCAGTGTGATTACAGTTTTATTGATATTTTTCATTATTTTTTGTTTTAAATATTGCTATATAGGATTCGTGCATTTTTATTTCAGTGTTAGTTAAGTTTTATTTGTTTCCAGTTAATTTTAGAGCTTCAACTTCAACTTATTACAGTTTAATTCGAGGGGAACATTTCTCATTTTCATTTAGCTTGACTAATATCTATAATTTATTATGTTTCAGCTTTATTCCAATGTTTATAGTACTTTTAGTTTACGATAATAACCTTAATTCATCCTATGGTGAGTGGTATTTCTTTTCTTAACTGTTTGTAGTTTAATTTTAAACATCTATTCTATTCTACTCTATTCTGTCTCTGGGCACAGAGACGGTGGAAAGTATTCTCTCTGTAGAGGAGACTTCGTCTGTGACCAAAGCTGCCCAGATGCTGCTTGACCACATGTGTTGTCTGGAAGAAGTGGGCTGGTTTCAGGCCTTTCTGGACATCCTGTACGCCTCAGGTGAGTTCAGCATTTACAGCAGCAGGTAAAATAATGGTTTTATGCACTCCGCTTAAAATTGTCCTCCTCACGCAGGGCTGATAATTGCCTCGCGCTCATGGGAGATGCTGTGACTCTTAAAAATAAAGCTTCTTTATAGGCATCGATGCGCAAAAAGCAATACACTAAGTGAAAGTAGCACTATTTTATTTTGTGCTATACGATAGTATTTGCAGCTCATTGTATTGGAGTACATTATAAAACAGAATGCAATAACAACCATGATTATATTCATTAAAAAGCTTTATTGGGACATTCCCCTAAACCTGTTAAACACTCTTAAATACCCGTTGCAAGCAACTTGTCGACTATTTTCTTATTTTTATTTAAAATAAACACTTCTCCGAGTTGATATGCGATGGGAAAAGGGCGAAAAATGAGTTCGTTCGCATCGGAATCTTACTCTCTACACCACTGATACTGTTATCGGACAGGTTTCTTTTGTAATTTCAGAAAATGATGGGCGGAGTTAGTGTAAATAGCGTCTGCGAACAAGGTGGGCGATTTACACTTAGTGTGAAAAATATTTTATTTTTTTGCATGATAAAGAACCTTTTGTGCAATGCAAAGGTTCCACAGATTTTAAGCGGAAGGCCTATTTACACCAAGAAAAAAGTTATCGCTGTAAGTTGAAATCGCTGTGTGTGTGTGTGTTGCTGTAGAATATACCGGTCTGCACAAGGCCATTAAGGAGTGGAACTTCAGCGACTTAGAGGATCTGAATGAGCACCGGAAGCTTCTGGAGAGGATCGAACCATCAATCACCAAGCTCATAAAGCCCAACGAGCTGCTCACACACATGAACGACTGTCTCAAACCCAGAGAGTGTGAAGAGATCAAAGCGGTGCGTCCCTCTCCTCTGTGGTTGTGTGATGAATCCTTGTTTGTTTCTGACCTCACATTCTGTATGTTACAGGTGGAAAGCCAGAGAGGTCCTATAGCCGCCAGTGAGAAACTCGTGCACAGGCTCCTGCGCTCAGATAAACCCAACTGGTTTAAGGTGCTGAAGATTGCGCTGGAGGCCTGTAACTTCGATCAGGCTCTGGAGCTGCTGGAGACCAGTAATACTGCAATTTTCAGCCACTCTTTCATATGTTTATTCATTCATCTGTAATTTGTTCAGTCATTCATCTTGTTAGAGCGTCCGACTCCCATGCCGGAAGTCCTGGGTTCAAGGCCCGCTCGGAGCGGGTCGAGTAGGACCCGGGAAGAGGGGTAACATTGGTGCCGTGACCCGGATGGGAGTGAGGTGTAACGGAGGCTAGCTAGTAGTTGCTGTGTGAGTAAACCTCACTCCTCTGACCTCAAGAGATGCTCTAGCGATGGACGTTAGGGGTTGCGGCCTTTAGCCTCCTTGTTAGAGCGTCCGACTCCCATACCGGAAGACCCGGGTTCGAGGGTCGAGTAGGACCCGGGTAGAGGGGTAACATTTGTGCCGTGACCCGGATGGGAGTGAGGTGTAACGGAGGCCAGCTAGTAGTTGCTGTAAACCTCACTCCTCTGACCTCAAGCGTGGCCTTTAGCCTCCTTGTTAGAGCGTCCAACTCCCATACCGGAAGACCAGGGTTCGAGGCCCGCTCAGAGCGGGTTCAGTAGGACTTGGGTAGAGGGGTTACACATCCATCCATCTATCTGCCTGCTTGCCTCCCTGTTATCATCCATCCATCCTTTTGTCAGTTCATCCCTTTTTCCATTATTTCTTCTATCCATCGGAGATCAACCACCCGTTCATAATCACATCCATTCTTCATATCCCCCATCAACAATATCATCATCCGCCCATCCTTATATTGTAATATCTCATGGGACAATCCAGCAATAGGCCAGAATCAGTTCATTTTGTCTCATGAGGATGATGATGTGTGTCCTACAGATGGAGGGGGTACGGCTGCGAAGGGCTGCGGATCGGACGGGGAGGCGGAGGCCATGATGACAGAAACCACGATGACGGTTAGTTTTGAGTTCAGAGAGGAGGCCGAGAGCGAAGACATGCTGATGAGCGCCAACAGCACGACTCCCGCGGAGACGCCCAGCAAGTTCGCCGGTACACAGCCTGACATCACCATACCATCACCTGAAGTCTCTTGTGTTTGCTAAAATGTGACCTTTGACCTCTGTGCAGGAGATGGCGAGCGTTCAGGTGAGCGTAAGCTGAGGAAATATCAGAGGGAGCTGACTGACACTGCTGTTCAGGGCAAAACACCATCATCTGCGCCCCTACAGGTGTGTCGCACCGAACAAAAGACACTTACAAACATGACCGATAAGTTTTACCGGCATCCACACAAGCATTGCTGATACAGATATACCAAAAAATGAAGATATTAGAATTAGAGTTGTGTGTATTAATGGGTCAAGTGTTCCACCAGCTTGGAACAGTCAAGGTAAAGGTCTGTGAAAGTCTCGAGATCACCAGGAGTTCTGTCTTTGCGAAGTCGAGTTGAAGGTGACGGTCCTTCATCTAGCAATAAATGTCTGTTAGCCGTGCTGAGATGCGAGTAGCTACCGTCCGATCATCTGGCTGGAATGAGAGGTTGAGTGGTGTGTCATCAGCTTAGGAAAAGCCGTGTTTCTGAATGACAGATGCTAGTGATGCCATGTAAATGTAGAAGAGAAGAGGTCCAAGCACCGAGCCCTGAGGCACCCCAGTCGCTATATGTTGCGACTTGGACACTTTAACCCTCCAAGATACCCTGCCTGAGAGTTAAGACTTGAACCAGAAGACTGCAGTTCCTGAGATACCTTTCATCCTGAGGATTGACGGGAGGATCGGGTGGTTAACTCCTGCACTAGCGAGATGAGTACTGAGGATTTGGAAGCTGCTCTTGCGAGTTTCATAGCTTCAGTAACTGAGAGCAGGGCAGTCTCAGTTGAGCGGCCGCTTTTGAAGCCAGATTGATTGTTCTGTGTGAGAAAGGCAGATAGTGACTGCAGTTAAAGTGACACTTCAAGTGTTATTCGAATTTTTTATTTATATGTTCATTTTATGTTCAATCTGTAGACAGAAGTTCAGCGAGATTTCTCATGTGAAATTATACAGGGCAGAAAACAATTGGTTGATTTTGTGGCAAAACATTTAGCAGTGTTTGCATGTTGTTTTACTGCAAATAATTCATTCAGATAGAAGTAAAATGACATGCATTACAAGTTGATTTCAAAATGCACCAACATTTTATGATTTTCAGTTGAATAAAAGACTGTTTTCCCTTCATACGTTTCATTATTGAGGATTTCTTAAAAATACTATAAAAATCTCGTCTCGTGAACCCGATCTCGTGTCTCG
>CM074285.1:28282287-28294787 GCA_037194245.1 Opsariichthys bidens | reverse complement strand
CCTAGTGTGTAAAACAGATGATTAGAAGGAACATCCGCGGCCTCAGGTCAGTTCAGGGAGTCTGTGTGTTTCTCTGATGCAGGTCAGAGGCCGCAGTTGCTGCGTTTGGCCACTGAGGGGCAGCAGAACCCTAAACTAGAGGAGCTGAAGTTCATCCTGGAGGAAGAGTATCAGAACAACGAAGAGACGCGCACCGTCCTGTTCGTTAAGACACGCGCCCTCGCTGACGTGAGTCTCAGTAATGTGACTCCAGCATGTGTTTCTTCTTCAAATGTTATTTCTAATACACATGTGTGCGTTTACACTTATAAGGCCATGAAGAAATGGATTGATGACACAGATTCCCTGAAGTTCCTCAAGCCTGGAGTTCTGATTGGAAAAGGACGAAAATCCAACTTTACCGGCTCAGGTGCGAGTTCAAACTCAAACACTGCATTCACTGGATTTATGTGTGTCATGATCATGCAGTGGCTTCTGCTTTAATACTTGAAATTAGTTTTACAGACAGACAGATATAATAAAACTACAATTTTAGTTAAAAGAAATCCAGACTGAGCAGAGCTGGAATCTAGCCAGATGGTATGAAGTTAGAAAATTAAGAAATTAAGTATGAATGAAATATTAGCATTGGCCATAAATATTAGTATTGTAACCTTATAACCCGTAATCAATAATATATTTCTATCATCATTTTTTTATAATTAGTTAAATAATACTTAAAATATTCAAACTTCAAGCTTTTTAAAGGTCTTTTATAAAAATACTTAAAATCTTCAAATGTCTGGTGTCTTAAAGTACTTGAATATTTAAAAATAATACATAAAAGTTCAAACTTCAAGCTTTTTAAACTACTTATGTTAATAAAAACGTAAAATATTCAAACCTTTTAAAGTACTTAAGTTTAAAAAAATACTTAAAAGCTTCAAACTTCAAGCTTTTTAAATGATTTTATTCTTTAAAAATATATTTTAAGTCTTCAAACTTCAAGCTTTTTAAACTACTTATTTTAACAAAAACGTAAAATATTCAAACCTTTTAAAGTACTTAAGTTTAAAAAAAATACTTAAAATATTCAAGCTTTTTAAAGGTCTTTTATAAAAATACTTAAAATCTTCAAATGTTTGGGGTCTTAAAGTACTTGAATATTTAAAAAAAAAAACATAAAAGTTCAAACTTCAAGTTTTTTAAATGATTTTAATCTTTAAAAATTGATCTAAAGTCTTCAAACTTCAAGCTTTTTAAACTTCTTATGTTAACAAAAACGTAAAATATTCAAACCTTTTAAAGTACTTAAGTTTAAAAAACTACTTAAAAGCTTCAAACTTCAAGTTTTTTAAATGATTTTAATCTTTAAAAATTTATCTAAAGTCTTCAAACTTTAAGTTTTTTAAACTACTTATGTTAACAAAAATGTAAAATATTCAAACCTTTTAAAGTACTTAACACTTAACACTGCATTCACTGGATTTATGTGTGTCGTGATCATACAGTGGCTTCTGCTTTAATACTTGAAATTAGTTTTACAGACAGACAGATATAATAAACTACAATTTTAGTTAAAAAAAATCCAGACTGAGCAGAGCTGGAATCTAGCCAGATGGTTTGAAGTTAGAAAATTAAGAAATTAAGTATGAATGAAATATTAGCATAGGCCATAAATATTAGTATTGTAACCTTACAGTTGAACTGAGGCAGTCCGTAGAACCGTACAGTAAAAAGTTATGAAATTTGGCACACAGATAGAGGACAGTCTGAAATGTTCTCAAAGCAAATTTTGAGTCTCTACGTCAAACTCTCTAGCGCCACCAACAGTTCAAAGATTCACTCGTGAAAATGCTCAAAACTTTTGACGCATAAGTCCTTTTTTTCATTTTTCATTTTTACGAAAAACCTACTTTTTTCGAACTCCTCCTAGAGTATTTTGTCCGATTTGTACGAAATTTGGTATGTAGCGTCTACAGATACTTACGACAAAAAGTTATTAAAAGATTTTTGATAGACCCAACTGTTGTTTTAAAAAAATAGATATCAGCTGTATCTTTGTAAAAGTTTTGTTTTTTGACACGAAACTTGGTACATGTCATCACAGGCATGACTCGAGGGTGCGTGCAGAGTTTCGTCATAGCGCCACCTACTGTTCAGGAGTAATAAACCACATTATCATGATATAAGTGCTTCAACCGGATGTTATTTAAACAGCTTTATCCTAACCTCAAGATCACAGATTGCTTGCAGTTATATTTACTATTATTATTATTATTATTATACATTAATGAATTAATTTAAAAATTAGTTATAACAATAATTTTATTTTACAGCACAGTACTTAAATCGTTCTTATACAGCATCACAATTTTCTGGCCAAATTTTGCAGCCCTGAAATAAAGCAAAGCAAACCTTGTGCTTTATTATAAAAAAGCATTGCATTTAATGCATTTAAAATCTCAATTTTTATCATAATTATCATAATTAGACCCCCCCCCCCAAATCGTGTAGCCCTATAAGAGTTATTTTAGTATTTTTAATACGTATTTTTACATTTTCTGTTTTCATTTTAACCGTAGTTAAAGTTTTATTCATTTTTGTTATTTTTTTTTTGTAATATTTTTTAATTAAAAATGTCAATTTAGTTTTTATTAAGTTTTAGGTATTTAAACTTTTTTCAGTTAATGTTTATTTGACATTAATTTCATGATTACTATATCATTACTATAGTGTCATTGACATTGTCGTTACACTAATGCAAAACTTTGTCAACATCATGTTGGAGAGATTCACAGTAATTCTCAAATAACAGAAGAGTTTTCCTCTGTGTCTCATGTGTTGTGTTGTTGTTCTACAGTGATGACGCTGAGCAGTAAGAAGGGGGTTTTGGACTCTTTTAAGAGCACAGAACAGAACTCAGATCAGAGTAAGATACTCATCGCCACATCAGTCGCCGATGAAGGCATCGATATCCCACAATGCAACCTGGTTCTGATGTATGAATATGTGGGTAACGTGGTGAAGATGGTGCAAGTTCGAGGTAACAAACGTGTACTCTTTCACACACATGCTGTATAAACACAAAACACTTGATTCACCTCATACGTGTGTGTGTGTAGGTCGCGGCCGCGCGCGGAGGGCAGCCGGTGTTTCCTGATCTCCAGTAGTAAGGAATGCATTGAGAAGGAGAAAATAAACATGAGTAAGGAGAAAATCGTGGAGGAGGCCATCGTCCAGCTGCAGAACCACCCCACTGAGCTCAGTAACAAGGTTCTGCACTTTCACGGCATGTTTTAAACATGAGTGCGTCTCTGCTGTGTGACATCGACGCGAGTGTGTGTGTGTGTGTGTGTTCAGGTGGACGTGTTGCAGAGAGAAGATAAGGCCCGGCGGGATCACGTCAGCGCCAGTCCTGACAAACCCAAAACGCACGGCAGCTTCCAGCTCCTCTGTGGCAAGTGCAAGAAGTTTGCGTGCTTCAGTGACGACCTCAGAGTCGTGCAGGTATGAGCTCAATGATGACACGAGTGATGAGAATAAAATAAATACACAATTCATTTAAATAAATGTGAAATTGCATGAGTGAAGCAGGTGAAGAACAATTGTATCAATAATATATTTCTGTCTTCATTTTTTTATTAGTTAAATAATACTTCAAATATTCAAACTTCAAGCTTTTTAAAGGTCTTTTATAAAAATACTTAAAATCTTCGAATGTCTGGCGTCTTAAAGTACTTGAATATTTTAAAAAAATACATAAAAGTTCAAACTTCAAGCTTTTTAAACTACTTATGTTAACAAAAACGTAAAATATGCAAACCTTTCAAAGTACTTAAGTTAAAAAAATACTTAAAAGCTTCAAACTTCAAGCTTTTTAAATGATTTTAATCTTTAAAAATATATTTAAAGTCTTCAAACTTTTTTTTAAAGTTTTTTAAACTACTTATGTTAACAAAAACGTAAAATATTCAAACCTTTCAAAGTACTTAAGTTAAAAAAATACTTAAAAGCTTCAAACTTCAAGCTTTTTAAATGATTTTAATCTTTAAAAATATATTTAAAGTCTTCAAACTTCAAGTTTTTTAAGCTACTTATGTTAACAAAGCTTAAAATATTCAAACCTTTTAAAGTACTTAAATTAAAAATACTTAAAAGCTTCAAACTTCAAGCTTTTTAAATGATTTTAATCTTTAAAATATATTTAAAGTCTTCAAATTTCAAGCTTTTTAAACTACTTATGTTAACAAAAACGTAAAATATTCAAACCTTTCAAAGTACTTAAGTTAAAAAAATACTTAAAAGCTTCAAACTTCAAGCTTTTTAAATGATTTTAATCTTTAAAAATATATTTAAAGTCTTCAAACTTTTTTTTAAAGTTTTTTAAACTACTTATGTTAACAAAAACGTAAAATATTCAAACCTTTCAAAGTACTTAAGTTTAAAAAAAATCAAACCTCAAGCTTTTTAAATGATTTTATTCGTTAAAGTCTTCAAACTTCAAGTTTTTAAAGTACTTATCTTAAAAATACTTAAAACCTTAAACTGCTTTGTCTATAAACTTTACCATCTAGTTTATAATTTGCATTAAAAATAATAATATAAAATTTTTAGATCAAATCGAGCAGAGCTAAACTGTAAATACATAGTATTAAAGAAAAACAACCCAATTAAAACTCCCCGAATATATTTCATTTATTCACCTGCATGTCGTCTCGTCTCATATTTTACAGTAAATGTTTAATGTTGAAGGAGTCAGCCTGAGATCGATGCGCTGTAACGGCGGGTCCAGAAACTTTTCACAGTCATGAAAGCTGTTTTGTGTCCCCAGCTTCAACTAAGGATCATTTTGTTTGTCTCTCTTTCAGGAGTCTCATCACATCGCTCTGGATCGCTCCATGTTTGATCGCTGCGTAACCGTTCCTCATAAGAACCCGAAACCCTTCTGCGGCTTCAATAAGAAAGAGAAGATGCTCTGCGCCGAGTGCAAACGCGACTGGGGCCTGATCGCCTCGTACCTCACCATCCAGGTAAATATCCTTTTTATTCGTTTTTAACATGTCAGTACAGTTTTTTAAGTTTTAGCGACTAAACAAAACTTGGAGATGTTGGCTAGCTGAAATAAAATGAGTTTGTTATTTTTATAGTACGATTGAGATTATAAGTTTTTGTAAGTATTCTGAATTAGATTTTATTTTTATATTTTCTGTTGTCATTTTAATTTGTAGTGTTGTTTATTAAATTTCAATGTAGTTTTTATTAAGTTTTTGTAGTTTTTATCAAGTTATTTTAAGTTGTATGTTTTTATTAAGTTTTTAGTCTTATATTTGTACTTCAACTTTAAAAAAATTAGAGATGTTGCCGAGTTGAAATCAAAGTAGTTTGTTATTTTTATAGTACGATTGAGATGATAGTTTTTGTAAGTATTCTGAATTAATTTTATTTTTATATTTTCTGTTGTCATTTTAATTGTAGTTAAAGTTTTAGTGTTTTTGTTAAGTTTATTAAATGGCAATGTAGTTTTTATTAAGTTTTTGTAGCTTTTATCAAGTTATTTTAAGTTGTATGTTTTTATTAAGTTTTTTATTAAGTTTTTAGTCTTATATTTGTACTTCAACTTTAAAAAAAATTAGAGATGTTGCCGAGTTGAAATAAAATTAGTTTGTTATTTTTATAGTACGATTGAGATTATAAGTTTTTGTAAGTATTCTGAATTAGATTTTATTTTTATATTTTCTGTTGTCATTTTAATTTGTAGTGTTGTTTATTAAATGGCAATGTAGTTTTTATTAAGTTTTTGTAGTTTTTATTAAGTTATTTTAAGTTGTATGTTTTTATTAAGTTTTTTATTAAGTTTTTAGTCTTATATTTGTACTTCAACTTTAAAAAAAATTAGAGATGTTGCCGAGTTGAAATCAAATTAGTTTATTATTTTTATAGTACGATTGAGATGATAGTTTTTGTAAGTATTCTGAATTAGATTTTATTTCTTTATTTTCTGTTGTCATTTTTATTGTAGTTAAAGTTTTAGTGTTTTTGTTAAATTTTTGCTGTTTTTATTAAGTTATTTTAAGTTGTATTTACTTTATTAATATTTGTACTTCAACATAAAAAAATAGAGATGTTGCCTAGCTGAAATCAAAGTTTTAGTTATTTTGTTGTTTTGTCTTTTTTTAACTTTAAAAATATATATATGTATGCCTATAAAGTTTTTTTTAGTTGCTTTAGCTATTTTAGTACGTGTGATTAGAAATGTTGCAAAAGTTTTTCATATATTTTACATCAATTAATAACAACAAATATTTTTTATAGTTTTAGTAATGACAATAAACCTGATTCTGAGCAGACGAAACTGAATTCACTCCAACCAAACCTCGCATTTTCTTTCAAAATCTGTCAGGAACTGATATATCATGTAAATCTTAAAGTATTTGTAGTTTAAGTGTGAGTTTAACGCTGAAATCATCAGTATCTGATCATTAACGGAGGAATTCTTGTTGTCATGTGACTCCAGAATCTGCCGCTGTTGAAGATCGAGAGTTTCGTGGTGCAAAATATCGAAACTCACCAGCAGTTTTACTTCAGGAAATGGCGCGAAGTGACGTTTCACATCCGAGAGTTCGACATGACGGAGATCACGCCTCAGACGTGGCCGCTGAGAGACTGAGGACGGCGAACACGGCATTACAAGCTGAAATACTTCTTATCTTTCACATACTTTTTAATCTAGTAACAAACATACAGATCACAATTAGTTCATTTTTTTTGATGTTACATGATGAACTTGATTGCAAATGACTTTCTTGTGTATTTTAACGTTTTAATTTAGACTCGTTCCTGTTAAATTCAACTGATTAATTAGAATTTATCAATACAATAATCATGAAACGATTTGATATGCATGTCTGGTTCAAAATTATTTCATCTTATTTCATGCAAAGAAAATACAGCCGAAATCTTTGGACCATTTTTGCATTGAAACATCTGCATTGTGATCTATATATAAATATATATATATATAGATCAATTTAGCACAATTCTCATATGTAATTGTCATTAATGCAAGACAAATATATGTTTTTTTAAGGCATCATATGGAACTAAAGCTAAATGCAAAAATTATATTAGAAATATTCACAATATAACATGACAAAAAAAAAAAATATATATATATATATATATATATAGTCAAAATTATTTGGGGGGGGGGGGGATATGAAAATAATTCACAATGCAAAATAAATAAATGGTAATGGACCTAAAAGCACGATTATTTCCTCTAATTCTCTTGATAGATTATGCGTCCTGCGAGGTGGAAAATAGTTCAATTACAACAATTAACGCCAGTCTATAAAGCTTTAAGCTAATGATGCTTGAAAATTCCCAGCGCTCGCTGGAACCGGGATGTGAGGATGAGGAGGAACAGCGGCGTTCATCAAAGAACGAGCCGTCGCTGTCTGTGTGTGAATTTAGGACAGATTTACAGGCAAGAACTGCTTCCTGCATGGAAATATTCAAGCCTTTACAGCCTTTGATTCACATCATTTATTTATATATAATATAATATATAATCATATGCATGTGTTTATTTAAGATCAATGAAGCAAACACTTCATTTGAGCTGCAAAGATCTAAAAAAAACATACAAATCGATTGTGTTGATTCATATATTCTGTTCAATTCCATACATTCCGATTCATAAGGATATAGTAAGATGATTTATGAGATTCTCATTCAGCGTTTATAAGTATATATAATCAGTAAGTATAGTATAAATATGATTAATATGTGCATAGATAATTGATACACACACATTAATCACACGTTAAAACAAAATAAGTTAAAATTCTTTATACTAATAAATCAGAATATATATATATGTATATATGTGTGTGTGTGTGTATACTCTAATTAATAAGCATTTTAACATAATTATTTCTTATTTTATATGCGATTGTGTGTGTGTGTGTATAGATAGATACACTAACGCACATGAATCCAACATAAAATAAGAAATAATATTTTTTTTAAAACAGAATCGGATGTATATAGTACGATTTTAACATTTTATAGGTGATTAATATGTGTTTATAATAGTGTTTCCGTTTTCATAAAAGGGCCAGGAGAATATGTCTTTGTCCCTCTCTCTCTCACACACACACACACACACACACACACACACACACACACACACACACACACACACGGGCGATGTGTGTGATGTAAATCTCAGGCAGAGTGAAGGCATCTCTCAGCCCCTCCCTCATTCTAGAACACAGGACTTCATGTCATTGTAATTCATGTTGCCTAGCAACATGGGAGTCGTCATAGAGGCCCAACAATAAAGAGATGACATGTACAGTGATGTGCTGAGCGCTTTAACGCCGAGATATGCCTCCGCCATCTTTTCCTGCTCATCTGTGCTGGAAGGGATCAGAATTAGAAACGCCATTTAAACGCTCTCCGAGTGACATCTCGTCACGTCAGCGCTATCTAGCCTATATCGAGCCGTTTACGCGTACGTACGCAGACGCGGTGCACAAATAAAGGAGGCACACAGGAAAGTCACAGTTCAAAAAGGATCACATTTAATCAACAAGCCATCCTAAGAGTCTCTTATTCATCAAGACAGTGAGGCGTCACAACAGCGATAAACAAAGTTATTTCTTAAAGTCTTCAGTTAAAAACAAAACACTTCTACCCATGCAACAGAAAGGTGCTTTAAAGGAATCGTTCACTCAAAAATGAGCCTTCCGTCCTCATTTGCTCACCCTGAACCGTGACTTGCTTTCTTCGGCGGACTTCTAAAGAATCGAACGAAGGGAATGTGACTAAAAAAAAAGTACTTCGATCATGTTTGATGCTCCGTCCTTTTAGAGTTTACGAGACCCCCGTTCGCTTCTTTACCTTCGCCGAAGGAATCAAGTGCTTGGAGCGACACGAAGGCGAGTAAATGAAGACCAGATGTTCGATTTCGACCAGGTGAACTGTTCCTTTAAGCTCGGATGGGGTCCTGATACGACTGAAATCAAGTCTCTGCTTCTCGGTGTCCGTTGGTGTTTTGTTGAGGTGAGGTCGGTCTGAGAGCCAGAGACTTGCCCTCCCGATCGGCCTCCGTGCCACAGTGAGTCCTGAGGGGAAGGGGTAGAACGCGAGGAGGGCGGTGAGAGTCCCTGAATGCGGAACCGTATGATCGGATTGTAGGCGTATGACCTGCAGTTCTTCTAGTCAGGTATCGTGGTGTGGATCGGTGGCGAGCTCTTCAGAAGAACCAGCGGAAGGTGTCGGCGGCTCCCGCCGATGGTGCTCTCTGTGGGGAGACACAACAATGACTAACCCTGTAAATCGCTGAAACCATGTGCTACACACGTGTACATTGGTGCGAATCTTCCTCAGAATATGATGCAATGATTCAAAGTGTCGGATCGTTCAAAAACGGGAACGAAATTGGGAAACCGAACACAACAGACCGACCATCTGTCCGCAAAAGGCCCGTTTCCGTCAGCTGAAACTACCGTGTTACTGTTGGCTCTTTTGTATCCAATTATGAATGGATTTGGATGATTATTGACTAGTCTTACAAGATATTTAGGTAGTCGTGGCCTAATGGTGAGGGAGTCGGGCTTTTAACCTGAAGGTTGCCGGTTCGATTCCCAAGCATAACCCCTGATTGCCTCACTTGTAAGTCGCTTTGGATAAATGACTAAAAATGTAAATTTGGTAGTCGTGGCCTAGTGGTGAGGGAGTTGGGCTTGTAATCTGAAGGTTGCTGGTTCGATTCCCATGCCGGTGGGGATTGTGAATGAACAGCACTCTCTCCACCTTTGATAGCATGACTAAAGTGCCCTTGAGCAAGACACCTAACCCCTAATTGCTCCCCTTGTAAGTCGCTTTTGGATAAATGACTAAAAATGTAAATTTGGTAGTCGTGGCCTAATGGTGAGGGAGTCGGGCTTTTAACCTAAAGGTTGCCGGTTCGATTCCCAAGTATAACCCCTGATTGCCTCACTTGTAAGTCGCTTTGGATAAATGACTAAAAATGTAAATTTGGTAGTCGTGGCCTAATGGTGAGGGAGTCGGGCTTTTAACCTGAAGGTTGCCGGTTCGATTCCCAAGCATAACCCCTGATTGCCTCACTTGTAAGTCGCTTTGGATAAATGACTAAAAATGTAAATTTGGTAGTCGTGGCCTAATGGTGAGGGAGTCGGGCTTTTAACCTGAAGGTTGCCGGTTCGATTCCCAAGCATAACCCCTGATTGCCTCACTTGTAAGTCGCTTTGGATAAATGACTAAAAATGTAAATTTGGTAGTCGTGGCCTAATGGTGAGGGAGTCGTGCTTTTAACCTGAAGGTTGCCGGTTCGATTCCCACGCCGGCAGGAATTGAAGGTGGGGATTGTGAATAAACAACACTCTCACCCTTCAATACCATGACTGAAGTGCCCTTGAGCAAGACACCTAACACCTAATCTAATTAAGACTGGTCGTAAATCGTTTGCACATGTAGATTGGAATTGAATCTGAATTGTTGAAGTAAGATTGCTTTTCGAGACAGGTGGCTATGTTTACGCAACTGGCCTCAGGAAACATTTAAAAAATAGCCTGGATTTTGATCAAGTTTGAGAGGATTGAACAGGTTTGAGACACATAAAATAGAACGGAAGAGTATATTCTAGTTTTTTTCTACAGAAACTGACTTCTGCACACTACAAACAGAAGTTTTTCGTTCGCGTTTTTCGTGTACAGACGACCATCCCCACTCGCATGCGTCTGCAGAAACGACTAATTGGCCACATTCTGCTGCCAGGCCAGTAGATGGCGACGTCACTTTGTAAAGAAACACGACGCACCTGTAGACTGAACACGTAATTAGCATTCGCGCGATGTCACAGATCCTCGTTATTGTAGTTCATGCGGAGACGATAATGTTATTGTTTTCAAAAAAACCTTTAAGTCCCGTTTTCAAAAGTTTGCGTATTCAGTGTCATCGGTACGACCTTTCGCAGTGAATAAAACACCGTAATTTGACTGAGCCACTGGTCTAGGAACGCTTATTGCATATTCCTTGTCTTGAGGCGTTTCTGTAGCTCAAACAGTAGAGCGTCGCGTTGGCACTGGTGCTTTTGGATGAAAGCATCTGCCAAATGCTTGAATGTGATGTTTTCAAACGGCCAAATTTCAAATGTACTCCTTAATTATTATTATTATTACATGGTCCAACTCTTAATGGACGTTCACACCAAGAACGATTCATTCTAAGTCTATGAGAATAGTCCACACCAAACAGGAAAGATGTCACTACGTTCTCATCCGGCAATGGTTGGTGTGGATAATACAGTGTGAACTGGCCTTTAAACTCTTCCACTGTTCAGCCAATTTGCTCTGGCGAAATCCAGGCATTTCCATTGGAATCCACGTGATGAGTGTGAAAGGTCTCCACGTGCAGATTTCACAACGGGATAATAGACAATAGAGCTTTTTGCCCGTGAAATTTCGTTAATGTGACCATAAATTGGCAGATTAAGCTGGACAAGGTTTCATGCTGATAGCTTTTAGGCTCTGATGGTTCTGAACTAGTTTGTGATGGTCTGATCTTGATTCTAGTGAGTTGTGAATAGATTAAGCTGTCTTTGTATTATTACAGCGAACTTACAACGTGTTGCCTCATCTCTCAGCCCTCAGTACCGACCGCGCGCGAGTGTGCGAGAGCGATAAAGTGTGTGCTTGAGTGCAAGGGCATTTCTCCAGCACGAGAGGGCTCAACACACACACACACACACACACACATTAACGCACGATGGTTAATTACAGCCGCTTGTGCCAAGACTGGGCTCTACTCCAAACCCCCAGCCACATCATTCCCAATTAAACAGCCCACTTCAATAGACCTCCCAGCATATGTGTGAGAGTGTGTGCGAATCCCACCTCCATCGTGCTGCCCGGCTTCTTCTTGAGTTCTTCACACTTTCTGAACTTGCAGATCTGATGACCCGTCTTTCTGTTTCGACAGGAGCTGCACACGCCGCAGTTAATGAGCCTCCTGCAGGGGGCGCAGACGCCGCAGCGCTTGCGCTTGCGTTTGGCCGCTCCGCTGCCGTTGCTGCTGCCGCTGCTGCAATTGCCGTTGCCGTTTCCACTAAGAGCGGCTGGCGAGCCGGAGCAAGACGAGCCGCTGTGCTGGCAGTCCGCCGCCACGTTGGCGATCTGAAACGCGCTGTCTGACATCGTGACCCCTGATGACCCCGCGCCGGAGTGAAGCGTCGTCATGACGATGACCCCCGGCGGGAGCGACAGACCCCCCAGCGGCGGCATCCCTCCGAACGTCCCGCCTCGGTCCGCCTCTCCGGCTCCGCCGGGCGGCACGGACGGCGGGCACTTCAGTCGGTTCATGCACTCGGCCCCCGTTACGGGAAGGCCGCGACACTGCTCCGCGGCCAGCGGCGACAGGAAGTTGTCGGCCCCCATCGAGAGGGCGGAGTCTTGTGGAATGTGTTTGGCGGACATGTGCACGTTCACCGG
>CM074285.1:28252287-28277287 GCA_037194245.1 Opsariichthys bidens | reverse complement strand
CGCGCTCCAGACTCGAAGTTCTGCGCGGAGCGGACGAGACCTTTTCACGGGAGTTTTTCGTGAAAAACTGAAGACAGACCGTGTTTAACCGCTGCTCATAATGGACGTGCTGCTGTTTTTCTCTCTGTGTGTTTGTGCCGCTGCAGGTTCAGACACACTCAGGTAAAGGCAGATGTGCCAGACTTTGCATTTCAGAAGAAATGTTTCTCTCGTTTATGAACAATACAAAGACAGAAAGACGGAACGTTAAAACAATCGCTAATTGCCGCTATTAATACATTTATGCAATTGTCATGGTAACCATATTTCCCGCTATAGATACTTTCTATTATACATACGTTTTTGTAAAACTGTGATGAATTGCCATTAGCGCCGTTCCGATCGTAAAAAAGAGAGAAAATTGTAGTTACCATGGCAACCGTCGAACGCGCGGTAACAATGGATGCGCGCGAATTCTGTTTAATTTTTATACATTTATGATCTTTACAAAGTTATGAGACATCTGAAAGAAAAAGATCATCGCAAATTTTATTGTTATTGCTATTAATACATTTGTGAAATTGTTAAATGTAAACATTTCTATGTTGTAAATGTGTGATAAAGTGCCTTTTTTAAAATATTATTTACAGCAATTATTGGGGTTCAAGAGCACATGCGTAAAAAATTTTATTTAGCAAGCTTGTAACCACTTAGATCGTAGATGGAGAAGACCGTTTACAGCCAATTCAGGCAATTTACTAAGGAAATAAAAGTTTTTTAAAGCTTTTTAACAGTTATAGCGGCACAAAAGTTGTTTATAATCTCATATCACATGTGCTCACCAATATTCATGAATCTCGGAGTTTTCGTTTAGGATTTATAGGCGTTTAGGTTGAATTTAATTCTCTAAATTTCTATAGCTGTTCAAATGGTAAAGTTCATTTTTTGTTTTTTGAGAGAGTTTTAGAGTGTCCAAAGAATTGTTCTACACTGGTTTCGTTCCGATGGGGTGAAAAACCTCGGATAAGTTCGCAAAAGTAGTTTTTTATACATAATCGTGAATATGTAATGAACAAATGGATTGACAGCAGTGGTTCTCGAGGGAAAGTTGTTCAGTACGAGGAGATCTATCAAATGATTTGAATATTGTGCGGATGTGTGAAACACCACGTGATTAAAGATGCGAAAAAAATTTCTTTTGATTCCTTTCAAAATTCTATCAGAATTCTATTCTATCACATGCCCGCCGAGTTTTGTTCCGATCAGCCTCCATTGCCCTCGTCTAACAGTTGCTCAAATGTCTTTGGCCAATGACGGCCGTGTTTTTCAAGATACACCAATGTCCTCATAGACAATCATGGTTTCTTGGACCAAGACACTTCATGCCAATTTTCACGTCAATCGGACGTAGCATGTTTTATTTTTCATGTTATAGTGCCACCAACTGTCGATTCGCCACATTTTTACTGTGACCGAAGATTTTCACAGGTGCACCAAGTTTGGTGAAATTATCTCATTCTGTTCAAGAGTTACAGCCATTTTAGTAAAAGTGGCTCCGCCCACTTTAAATGTTTTGGAGGGCTTTACGGACTCTGAATCGAAATTTTAACTTTTATTTCATAATTATTGACAATCAGACTCTTGCACCACTGGTTTGATTCCGATCAGGCCAAAAACCTAGAACTAGTTCGCAAAAGTACGTTTATCAAACAATCCAAAACACCTGAACATTTTGTAGCAAATCCGAGGATTCCAACGACACTTAACGGCCATTTTGACGACTGTAGCGCCCCGTCAGATTACAAAATACAGGCTTTAAAAAGTCATTTGTTACGTATTTCGTTACATTACTCAAGTTTAGTCACTTCATCTAAATACTTTAGAATACTCTGGAATACTAATAAGTGTGAAACAAACACAAAAAAGGTCATTGAGAGTTTTTATCTCACAATTCTGACTTTTTCCCTCAGAATTGCGTGATATAAAGTTGCAATTGTGATTATAAAGTCAGAATTATGAGATATAAACTCACAATATTGAGAAAAGTCACAATTATGAGATATAAACTCACAATATTGAGAAAAGTCAGAATTATGAGATATAAACTCAAAACTCACAATATTGAGAAAAGTCAGAATTATGAGATATAAACTCACATACTAAATTCACAATTGCAAGAAAAAGTCAGTATTGCAAGTTTAAATCTCGCAATTCTGAGAAAAAGAAGTCAGAATTGTGAAACACAAACTCACAATTGTGAGGGAAAAAACAAATAGTGAGAAAAAGTCACAGTGTCGAGTGAATCATACAATGACTCACAAAACATGAAAACAGTCGTGGATCATCAGCTCATGACAGGACAGTTTTTTTTTTTTATAAATTCAGTCATTTTGTCTTGTTCAGGACAGAACTAAATAAAAATAACCACATTTTTATGATCCTCTTAAAAGTATTAAAATGTTGATGAAACTGAACTCGTCTTTTTCAGACGGTCAGAGTCAGAGAATCACCAATCGCTGTTTAAATGACATTAAAACTCAAAGTAATCACTTTGGTAATCTAAAACACTTTTCAGATGGAACTGGAATCTGATTACCACACATTTCAAATGAAATACAGTGACTCAAATTTTGTATTTTAAATACGCAACTAAGTTACTAGTATTTCGTTACTCCCCAACCCTGCGCGATTGAACCTCTAAAAAAAAAAGTCTAAATCGGTGAGGTAGCGTCTTTACATCTGCTCATGTGTGTTTGTGTGTCAGGTCATCCGGGCCGCCGGTCTTGTCCGATGGATTGTGTCAGTTCGGCCGGACGCAGGACTGCTGCTCGGGTTGGATGAGGAATTCACAGGGACGATGCAGACGTGAGTGAACGCTCACATTAGCCGTGTTGAACTGAATGTTACGCGCTTCATTCGTCTGACAGGAATGGAAAGATTGATTGCATACAACAACGTTTTAGTCAAATGTGACGACATTAACTAGCATTTTCAGGAACAGAACACGAACGATATAGTAGGTCTTTTTTCGAGAATACAAGAAATACAGGAAAAATTCACCTAGTGTGTACTGCAGAATTAGTATGCTGTTGTGCCACACACACACACACACACACTCATGTTGATGTATTGTGTCTGGTTTGTGTAGCCGTGTGCGAGTCGGACTGTAAACATGGCGAGTGTGTCGGACCAGATCAGTGCCGCTGTCATCCTGGGTTCACCGGCAAGACCTGCAACCAAGGTACGAGTGTGTGTGTGTGTGTGTGTTTAACCTTCTCTATCAGTCTTCCTCACCAGGGCTATCATAGTCAACTAAAACTAAAACCATAAAAAATGTAGTAAATCGTGTCCACATTGTACTAATTCATTTTGATTTAACTAAAAGAAGGGAAAAAGTATTACAATTAGGTCCAGATTTAGTAAAACAAGGTAACAAATTATTATATTGTGCATGCGATTTATTAAAATGAGTGTAACACAGTTCTTAAGTACGGGAAGAACATTAAACTTCAAATAAATAAACAAACAATAAAACGAAAGTAACAACATAAAATCCAGGTCTGGTCCTTCACTGTCGTCGCTCCTCTTTTATGCATCCGGAGCTCCTCCGTGAGAGACACGAGACCGGTGTAGCGCGCAGGTGACGCTCATTATCTCTCGCGTCACCAGCCTCGCGCCGTTCCCTCACGGCTCTCGCCCGCTCTGCTCGTCACAATGAGATAATGAATTATATCATCCGCACGATTTACTTAAACGAGGTAATGAATTATAACACTGTGCGAAAGATTTACTAAAACAAGGTAACGAGTTATTATAGCATGCACATGATTTACTGAAACGAGGTAATGGAGTATTATTTGTGTGCACAATTTATTAAAATGAGGGAAAAAATTATTATATTATGTGCACGATTTACTTAAAACGAGGGAACGAATTAGTAAATCATGGGAACTTACTGTTAATACATATATATATATATATATATATATAAATATATAGATTTAAAAGATTTTTAAATAAAAGACAAATACATCATAAAAATGAATCAAAATTAAATGTCAAATTCATTTCAAAATTTCAAATTTTCACTTTAGTTTTGTTGTGTGTTTTTGACATAAGTTTTTGTTAAATATGTCTATATAGGTTTTATTAATTTTTATTTCAAATTTAGTTATTTTAGTTTATCTAGTTGACCTTGGCAAACAAGCCGAAATAAAATAAGTATGTTTTATTTATATTTTTTATTAGCGAAACTGTTTTTTGTATGGTGTTAGTTTTAGTTAACTATAATAGCCCTCACACACGCACGTGGTGTTTTCATGGTTTATGGGGACATTCCATAGGCGTAATGGTTTCTCTACTGTACAAACTGTACATTCTGTCCCCCTACACTACCCCCCTACCCCTAAACCTACCCATCACACAAAATGTTCTGCTATTTTACATTTTCAAAAAAGATCATTCTGTATGATTTATAAGCTTGTTTCCTCATGGGGACCAACAAAATGTCCCCACAATGTCAAGGTTTACTAGTATTACTATACCTGTGGGGACATTTGGTCCTCATAACGTAGGGAAAACCCACACACACACACACACACACACTATAAATCTCCTAACAGCTCCTCAAACTCTCACATGTGAAAGTGCGTCTGATGACGTCATGAGTGGAGTGTGTGTTTTGGTCATCAGCACACAGGTGCACAAACACTCGGGCCAATCACAGGCAGCGTTTGGGCTGGAGTGTCCGCTGGGGTCGGTGTCAGTGAGTTACAGAGGTCCGATGGGATACAGATTAAGAAGTGATTTACAGGAGAAGCACACGAAAGCCTGTTTTCTTTGGCCTCTCTGGCTCTACAAGAATCTGAAGAACGTGATTATGATCTATAATTCTCCGTGCTTGTGTGTTATATGGAGACCTGCAGGTGTGTTCGTTGAGTTAAAGCATTTGTATATTTTTGTTTCGGTTTAATTTTAGTGACATTTTTAGCAATTTTTATGTTTTTTTATTTTTTTGGTAAATATTACTATTTAGGATTCATTTATTATTTCAGTTTTAGTTCAGCTTTAGTTTTGTATTTATTTCCAGCATTTAAATTATATGTACTATTGTAATATTTATTAATATTGTGAGTTAGCTTTTATTTTATTTTTTGTTTTAATTTTAGTTTATTTTTTTATTCTTTTTACTATGTGCTTTTTTTGTAAATATTTATATTTAGGATTAATTAATTTAATTAATTAATTTAAAGATTAATCAGCTTTAATTTTAGTGTGCGTGAGTGTGTGTGTGGGAGTGTGTGTGTGTTTTTGTTTGACCAAATGTCCCCACAGGTATAGTAATACTAGTAAATCTTGACATTGTGGGGACATTTTGTTGGTCCCCATGAGGAAAAGAGCTTATAAATCCCACAGAATGATCTTTTTTGAAAATGTAAAATAGCAGAACATTTTGTGTGATGGGTAGGTTTAGGGGTGGGGGGGGGGTGTAGAGGGACAGAATGTACAGTTTGTACAGTAGAAAAACCATTACGCCAATGGAATGTCCCCATAAACCATGAAAACAACATATGAGAGTGTGTGCGCGAGTGTGACTGAGAGTGTGTGTGTGTGTGTGTGTGTTTGTGAGAGTGTGTGTGCGAGTGTGACTGAGAGTGTGTGTGTGACTGTGTATTTATTTGTAAGACTGCGTGTATGTGTGTGTGTGTGTTTGTGAGTGTGCGTGAGTGTGCGTGCTAGAGAGTGTGTGTTTGTGTGAGTGAGTGTGCATGAGTGTGTGTGTGTGTGTGCGAGAGTGTGTGTTTGTGAGAGTGAGTGTTTGTGAGTGTGAGTGTGTGTATGAGTGTGTATTTATTTGTAAGAGTGTGTGTATGTGTGTGTTTGTGAGTGTGTGTGTGAGTGTGTTTGTGAGAGTGTGCGTGCTAGAGAGTGTGTGTTTGTGTGAGTGTACATGAGTGTGTGTGCGAGAGTGTGTGTTTGTGAGAGTGAGTGTGTGTGAGTGTGTATTCATTTGTAAGAGTGTGTGTATGTGTGTGTTTGTGAGTGTGCGAGAGTGTGTGTTTGTGAGAGTGTGTGTGAGTGTGCGTGCTAGAGAGTGTGTGTTTGTGTGAGTGAGTGTACATGAGTGTGTGTGCGAGAGTGTGTGTGTGTGTTAGTGTGTGTGTGTGAGAGTGTGTGTGTGTGTGAGAGTGTGTATGCGTGTGTTAGTGTGTGTGTGAGAGTGTGTGTGTGTGTTAGTGTGTGTGTGTGAGAGAGTGTGTGTGTGTGTGAGAGTGTGTATGTGTGTGTTAGTGTGTGTGTGTGTTAGTGTGTGTGTGAGAGTGTGTGTTCCTGCAGGGATGAACTTGCCTGTAAAATCAGAGACATGTCAAACACATTCCAGTCATTCTTCCAGACGTGTTCATCCCTCTGTCTCTGTCTGGAGTGTCATATCTCAGTGTTTCTGTGTGCAGACGTGAACGAGTGTGCGTTCAGGCCGTGTAAACACAGGTGTATGAACACACTGGGCAGTTACAAATGTTACTGTCTCAACGGCTTCATGATGACGGCCGACGGCTCGTGCAGGAGTGAGTGTTTCCCCCCAATCCCTTCCCGCATCCTCACGTGTCCTAATGTACATCAGCGTTATTTCAGTTTAATTGTAGTTTTATTTATATATTTTGAATTAGCTTTTATTTTTTATATTCTATAAGTTTTCATGTTGATTTTTGTTTTATTTTATTTTATTTTAAAATAATTTTAGTGCTTCAGCTTAAACTTGTTTCACTTTATTGCCAAGGCAACATTTCTAATTTTCATTTAGTTGACGTTTTTTAATATTAATAATAATATTAATATTATATATTAATATTTTGTCTTATTTCAGCTTCATTTAAATTAATAGAAATTGTTTTAATAGTTTTAAATAATGATAATACATACAATGATAAAATACATTTTATCAGAGTCTGTGGCGGAATATATTTTTCTCAGATTAAAGAGAATTAAAAAGATAAAATATTTTCGTTATTCTCTTACTCGGACTTGCTCCATACTTTTTCTTTAATTATTACACTCAAATGAAAATATAAAAATTAGAAATGTAATATTATTATTCATTTATTCTAATTTACTCTCTAATTTCACTGTAATTTTACACTCAAAAACCAAGATAAAAATGATAAATTGATTGACTCTATAATTTTTACTGTAATTTAAAAAAGATACATATTAGAAATTTCATATCATTATTCATTTATTCTAATTTACGCCATAATATTTGCTTCAATTTTACACTCAAATCAAAAAATAAAAATGAGAAATTTAATTTAATTTATAATTATATATAGTTAGTATTTAATTACAACAGTAATAATAATATATAATTAATCTAGTTTGCAGTCGTGTATGAATTGAGTCTCCTCTTCCTCCTGCTGTTTGTTGTTGCGCTCATAGATAACAGTTGACTCTTTTTGCTGTGCCTGTCACAATGCATTATGGGATGGCTGTCTCCAGATGCTCACGGCTGCTTCTGTGTGTGCAGACGCTCGTACGTGTGCGATGGCGAAGTGTCAGTACGGCTGCGCGGTGATGAAAGGAGAGGTCAGATGTCAGTGTCCGTCTCCGGGACTGCGTCTCGCTCCCGACGGCAGGACGTGTGTCGGTACGGATACACAAGTGACAAATTACATCCATTTAAGTATTTATTATTTTTAGTGATTTTAAAATTTGTAATGAATTAATAAAATGTCACTCATTTTAATAAATAATAATAATAATTAATAATAATAAATTAATTATAATATATAATTGTTTATATAATGTATGTTATGTTTAGATTATATTTAATTATATTTATATAGATATAATATGATTATGTAAACATAATTCTGTTCTATTCAATTTAAGTTATATAAGTATAAGTTATAATATATATATGTATGACTTTTATACAAATTTGTTTATTTTCCTGACAATCAAGGACATTTGAATTTCATTATTCACTCTGATTTACTCTATACATTTTTTTGTGCTGTAATTTTTCACTCAAAAAGAAATTGAATGAGAAATTTAATTTTATTATTAATTTACACTGATTTACTGTATCATTTTTACTATGATTTTATTATTAATTTACTCTGTAATTTTACACTGAGAAATCAATATAAAATGAGATATTAAATATTGATTTATTCTAATTTACTCTAATTTTTACTGTAATTTCTGCCCTCAAAAATCAAGAAAAAAGGAGATAATTAATTTTATTATTAATTTACTCTGATTTACTTGAATTTTTACTGTAATTTGCCCTCAAAAATCAAGAAAAGGAGAAAATTAATTTTATTAATTTACTCTGATTTACTGTACAATTTTTACTATGATTTTATTATTAATTTACTCTGTAATTTTACTCTCAAAAATCAATATAAAAATTAGATATTTAATATTAATTTATTCTAATTTACTCTAATTTTTACTGTAATTTTTGCCCTCAAAAATCAAGAAAAAAGGAGAAAATTAATTTATTATTAATTTACTCTGATTTACTTGAATTTTTACTGTAATTTGCCCTCAAAAATCAAGAAAAGGAGAAAATTAATTTTATTAATTTACTCTGATTTACTGTACAATTTTTACTATGATTTTATTATTAATTTACTCTGTAATTTTACTCTCAAAAATCAATATAAAAATTAGATATTTAATATTAATTTATTCTAATTTACTCTAATTTTTACTGTAATTTTTGCCCTCAAAAATCAAGAAAAAAGGAGAAAATTAATTTATTATTAATTTACTCTGATTTACTTGAATTTGTACTGTAATTTGCCCTCACAAATCAAGAAAAAGAGAAAATTAATTTTATTAATTTACTCTGATTTACTGTACAATTTTTACTATGATTTTATTATTAATTTACTCTGTAATTTTACTCTCAAAAATCAATATAAAAATGAGATATTTAATATTAATTTATTCTAATTTACTCTAATTTTTACTGTAATTTTTGCCCTCAAAAATCAAGAAAAAAGGAGATAATTAATTTTATTATTAATTTACTCTGATTTACTTGAATTTGTACTGTAATTTGCCTTCAAAAATCAAGAAAAAGAGAAAATTCATTTTATTAATTTACTCTGATTTACTGTATCATTTTTACTATGATTTTATTATTAATTTACTCTGTAATTGTACACTCAAAAATCAATATAAAAATCAGATATTTAATATTATTCATTTATTCTAAGTTACTCTATCATTTTTCTGTAATAAAAATATAAAAATGATAAATTGAATTTCATTATTAATTTATTCTGATTCAATCTAATTTTTACTGTAATTTTCTCTCATTTCGGGGATTTGCTCAGACGTTGACGAGTGTGTGACGGGTCAAGCCAAGTGTGCGAGGTTTCGTAAGTGTGTGAACACGTTCGGCAGCTTCGTCTGCAGGTGCCATGAAGGATTCGAGCTGAAGCACTTCGACGGAAAATATCACTGCACAGGTGTGTTCAGGAAAAACACCGCATTACACTGCATTAACCGCGTCACCGACTCTAAACGTTTGGTTTTTCCAGATAAGAAGCTTCCGTCCATTTGCTATGACAAGCCAGGACACAAGAAATGCAAATGTACACCGAATGTTAATGGGAAGGGTTACGACTGCAAATGTGAGTGTGATCTTACAGTAAGTCACCATGCGATTGATTGACAGTGTGTTTAAGTGACGCTGTGTGTTTTTTAGCTGTTGTTAAAGTCACTGTTGAACCCGCCAGACCAGTGAAAGTCACAACCAATCCGACCACCATCTCCACGGCAACAACTCCCATTACGACCACCGAATTAAAAACCACAACAACAACCACAACTGTGACCACGGCAACTACAGCTCCCACAGTCAAAACTGTTACAAAAGTGACACCGACTGTTACTTTCACTGTTGCTATGACAACGACGGAATCCACAACTACAACGGCCCTCACAACAATGACGACGACGACGACGTCCACAACTACAGAGACGCTTCCGACCACAAGCCCCGTTATAACGACCACAGCAGCGGCTGTGCCGGACACGACCCCGGAGACGAGCTCCACGACGACTCTGGACAACCGCGTCCACAGAGAGAGCACGGCGAAGCCCAGAGGAGACGTACACAGTGAGACCTGCACAACACCTCACACATACAGCTGCCAAAATATCAATATTATACACGTCTGGGGTTCTGTTCACCAAGCCTGCATTTATTTAATCCAGAACAGACTTCAGTTTGGCCTCTTTTCAAAGATGACGCAGATTATTTCACCCTCTGGTCGTCATTATCAAAAGTGTCCAAAGCCTTGAAATGTGACTTTTTTATTGTTCAGGAAAACCAATGTAATAGATTTATGTTCGATAATATTTCTTGACTATTATTAAACATTTTGAAGGCATTTTATGATACTATGCAATATTTAACAAATTTTTACTAGCTATTTTTCACCATTGAAAATTAAAATTTGTAATATATTCCATGTTAAAACGCTGTGGGTTAACCACTAGATGCTCTATATAAAGTGACTTATAAATTCTTTAGACATAAATGCTTGGATTTAGATTTATACTTGTCAAGGGTTAGATTTTTTTGTTTGAAATGTTCATTTGAAGTGTCAGTTTTTGCATTCCTTTTACATCAATCAAACCTGAACACAGCGAAGGCCATTTCGTGACACATAACATCAAAATTCAATAAAAATTTAACTAAAATGAGCAGGAATGTTTCATCACAGCTTGATAAATCTGGGTCTGATCTAATTTTAACCTCCTATTTGAGTCTTTTGGCTCAATTTTACCATATTGTTACATCCACACCAGTTCATTTGTGTGTGTATATTGATTTTATTTCACACTTTTGCAAAAACTTGCTTTGCACTTTTTTTCTGCACACTGGCTAATTTGTAATTTATACCACCAAAAAAATTCTCTCGAGTTTTCGTATTTTCCATTCATTTGCCTATATATGAAACATATCCAGATCATGTCCATGATTTTTTTATGTGACAATCGCATTCTGATGAAGCAAAAAGTTTTACGATTCGAAAACATAATAATTTTATGTCATTTTTAACCGATGAAGACCAGAGGGTTAAGTTTATTGTTATGGGCAAAAATTCTATTTTCACTTTTTGTATGAAATATGTATTTTCTAAAACATGTTTTACTCTAATTCAAAGCCATGAATCTAAGCAAGTTTTGCTCCAAATTTGAGGTTGATATGTCAAAAAATGAGCTTTCAGTAAGAGTTTGTTTGAGCGCAGTACCGAACGCTTCCACTAGATGAGATTCGTTTCCCATTCATTTCCAATGACTGTAAACAATACAAGTGTGACTATTATTTTAGGACCTTTTCGAACCACGTCCATGATGTTTATGTGTTCACATAGCAAAGTGCCAAAACCTTTACCAAGTTTCATATCTTTTCTGATGAAGAAAACAAACTTACATAAAATCTTAAGAGCACAAGAGGGTTAATTAACAGTGTCTGTTAATTCGTTAGATTATTTCTGACTGGTTTCTTTGTCTCTTGTAGTTCCACGTTACGAAAACAACCTTTTTGACTTTGACGTTGAGCTGGGAAACACAGAGGAGAATGTGCGAGATGATCCAGGTACGATTCAGTGTTTTGCGAAAGTGACCAGACAGACCAGAGAGTCTTACTGACGTGTGTGTGTGTGTGTGTTTCAGCGGCTGGTGTTGTGCGCTGCTCATTTGATGAGGGTTTGTGTGTTTGGATGACGGACTCAGAAGGAGATCTAAAATGGGAAATCAAAGATGATCCCGCTGGTAAAACATCAGAATTACACAGAATATCTAGTCATAAACCTCCTACACTCAAAAAAATATTTCAGTCTAAGCATAAGTTTTATGTAATTTAATTACATAGCAATTTTCCATCCATTTGGATGACATAGTTTTAACATAAACACACTAATAAACTTAATGTGGTTCATATTTGTCAGTCATACGTAAATGAAATAGATTTATGTAATAGTTGAGTTTATGAATAGTGAGAGATTAAATGTGTTTTATCTTCAGTTGTAGTTCTTGTGTTTCTCTGTCCTTCAGTGATTCTGCTTGTTAACAGCAGGCGTTCATCATTACTTCATGATCTCAATAACTGCTTCAACAGTACTTTAACTTGGGCATTTTTCTGTGAACTATTACATCAATCTTACCTATTTCATTTACATATGACTTAGAAATATGAATCACATTAAGTTTATTAGTTTGTTTATGTTAAAACTATGTCATCCAAATGGATGGAAAATTGCTATGTAATTAAATTACATGAAACTTATGTTTAGACGGAAGTATTTTTTTGAGTGTACTGTCTATAACAGGTTAGTTAGTTTCTCACCTGTCAATCACTCTCAGGTGGGCGGTACCTCTCAGTACCAGAGGCTACGAACACACGAAGTGTCAGAGGGGCGCGGCTTACCGTGCCACTGGCCACACCCACAAAGGCGTGGCAGGGCGGCGACCTCTGTCTGGGATTTAGACACCGTCTCCACGGACATCACATCGGCTCTCTGCAAGTGTTTGTCAGGAAGGGGCGGAGTCACAGCCCGTCCATCTGGACCAGGACTGGAGCACACGGCTGGAGACACTCCCAAGTCACACTTGGGGGGCGGGGCCTTGTTGATGTAAGCGTGAATAAATCATCAGGTGCTAATACATATTCGTAGCACCTGAACCAGTTCGTTGCTGAACGTTTGAATCCCACCAGGATTTTTGCAATAAAAAATGGCTGATTTTTGTTTCTGTTATAAAAGTTTTTCAGATTTGGAATTCATTCACAAAACACTACAGATATAGAATAATCGAATGTAAAATAAAAGGCTGGATTAATCTGTATGTCTCTTTGTCACATTAGCGTGTCAATTACTTTAAGTCGTTTATCTTGCAGTTAAATCGCGAACTATGTAGGATTGCAAAACGTGCGACATTCGTGCGTTTCTATATCAAAATGTTGAAAAACTCTTATATTGGTGTCCGTCCTGCTGACTGATATTGTGTTGAATCAGATTGTGCTGAAGGCAGACAGACGGCGAGGGAAACATGGAGAAATCTCAGTGGATGATCTTAGTTTGCGACGAGGAGCCTGCAGTGATGGAGACAACAGGACAGAGTGACACACACTGCATTGTATTTGTTTTATATATATATATATATATATATACCCAGACGCACACACATACACATATATATATGGGCCATTCTACAGAATTGGTGCAAACTACCGTCCCACAATATTAGAATTAACTATTACACAATTACTAGAAATGTGTGCCTTGGATATTATTTGTGGAAAAATACTTTTTTTTTTCAACTCTGACGACTTTGAACCAATTCTGTACAATCGCCCATATATACAGTATTTAAATATATTATAATTATTTTAATATGCATTCGCACATTGCAGAAGTAGAAATTAGGGTGGAAATTGTGCTCGATTGTCTTTAAAATAATGTCAAAAAAAAATTGTACATAAATTCTGTTGTTTGAAAATATATCCAAAAGTCTATTTCAAAGATTCAGTATTTGAAGTGAAATATGATCTGACATATTTAATGAGATTCGGCTTTGATTAATGTTTGTATTTTTCTGCATCATTAAATCAGTAATAATTAATCTTAGTAAGTTTGTTTTATCAGTGGCCTTGTCATTTAAATTATTTATAAATAATAACAATAATATTTTTTTTTATCTAGTGCGTCTCGTGTTCTGCTCTTTCTTACTACATTGTGATCACGAAATGTTGTAAATACGTTATGTTTTTGTATCTGAGTATTTAAAGCTTAAAGTGCTTCATGAACTTGAATTGTGATTCGTCTGATTGCAGAAGATTTATCCAACAATTCTAGCTCGCTTCCTAATCTAATTGTCCAACAAACCTGGCATGTGTACAAATTGCTTTTATTCCTTTTTTTGTTGTTTGTTTGTTTTAAATCGCCTTGGATAAATGCGTCTGCTAAATGAAGTAAATGTTTGCAGATTCAACGAAATGCAACAATGTGAAGCTAGTTATTGTGTTGGGGTTTTTTTCCTCAGTTTTGTGGTTACAGGTACATGTCTCTACATTTGATCGTAAATCTCGAAGCAGCTGTTGTCCACATGTGAACTCTTCCCAGAGGACAGTTTAATAGGAGCTCACGAGTACATGCATTTGTGTGTGTGTGAGTGTGTGTGGGTATTCCCTACGTTACAGGGACCAAATGTCCCCACAGGTACAGTAATACTAGTAAATATTGATCTTGTGGAGACATTTTGTTGGTCCCCGTGAGGAAACAAGCTTATAAATCATACAGAATGATCTTTTTTGAAAATGTAAAATAGCAGAACATTTTGTGTGATGGGTAGGTTTAGGGGTGGGGGTAGTGTAGGGGGGCAGAATGTACAGTTTGTACAGTAGAAAAACCATTACGCCTATGGAATGTCCCCGTAAACCATGAAAACACCACGTGTGTGTGTGTGGGTTTTCCCTACATTATGGGGACCAAATGTCCCCACAGGTATAGTAATACTAGTAAACCTTGACATTGTGGGGACATTTTGTTGGTCCCCATGAGGAAACAAGCTTATAAATCATACAGAATGATCTTTTTTGAAAATGTAAAATAGCAGAACATTTTGTGTAATGGGTAGGTTTAGGGGTGGGGGTAGTGTAGGGGGAGAGAATGTACAGTTTGTACAGTAGAAAAACCATTACGCCTATGGAATGTCCCCATAAACCATGAAAACACCACGTGTGTGTGTGTGGGTTTTCCCTACATTATGGGGACCAAATGTCCTCACAGGTACAGTAATACTAGTAAATATTGATCTTGTGGAGACATTTTGTTGGTCCCCATGAGGAAACAAGCTTATAAATCATACAGAATGATCTTTTTTGAAAATGTAAAATAGCAGAACATGTTGTGTGATGGGTAGGTTTAGGGGTGGGGGGGTGTAGGGGGACAGAATGTACAGTTTGTACAGTAGAAAAACCATTACGCCTATGGAATGTCCCCATAAACCATGAGAACACAACGTGTGTGTGTGTCACACAATGTCAGTTGAAAAATAATGTCAATACCAAGTCAAAAAGAAATGATGACATACTAATTCAAAATTGACACGAAAAGTGGAAATAATGACATCAACGAATTGAATATGAAGTCAGAATTTTGTCTTTTTAGTCTAGAATTATGACTAACAATGACTGAGTATCTCATTCCGATTGTTATGTCATAATTATGACAAAAAAAATCAACATTATGGCTTGGTAAAGTGTCATAACTTTTATGTTTATTTCATAATTATGATTTACCAAAGCATTATATTTTTTTAATATATTGTTTGTGAGTGTGTATTTGTGTGTGTGTGTGTGTGTCTCTTCTGTATGTGTGTTTGTGTATGTCTGTGTGTCCACCTCTCTCTTTATGTGTGTGTGTGTCTGTGTGTTTATGTTTGCGTATATGTGTGTATATATATGTGTGTGTTTTTGTTTGTGTGTGTGTCTCTCCTTGTGTGTATAAGTGCATTTTTGTCTGTCTGTGTGTGTGTGTGGTTCTAGTAAACACTACATGTACATTAAGGACCGAATGTCCCCACGAGGACAGTAATTCCAGAAATGTTTGATCTTGTGGGGACATGTTTTGGTCCCCATAGGGAAAACAGCATATAAATCACACTGATGTTTTTGAAGGTTTCTTTGATTGGGTAGATTTAGTGTTAGGGGACAGAATAAACAGTTTGTACAGTATAAAAACCATTATGTCTATGGAATGACCCCATAAATGTACAATGTTTAAACTGAGTGGGACACAAAGCGTGAGTGTGTGTGTGTATTCCCTACGTTACGGGGACCAAATGTCCCCACAGGTATAGTAATACTAGTAAATCTTGACATTGTGGGGACATCTTGTTGGTCCCCATGAGGAAACAAGCTTATAAATCATACAGAATGATCTTTTTTGAAAATCTAAGATAGCAGAACATTTTGTGTGATGGGTAGATTTAGGGGTAGGGGTAGTGTGGGGGGGACAGAATGTACAGTTTGTACAGTAGAAAAACCATTACGCCTATGGAATGTCCCCATAAACCATGAAAACAACGTGTGTGTGTGTGTGTGTGTGTGTGTGTAACATGAAGCAGACCAAGAGACCATGACAACATTCATAAACAGTGAGTATGTGCGCGCGCATGTCTTTCATCACCTTCTGTCACAGGTTTACATGCGGGGCTGCCAAACAAAAACAACCACCAGCGTTAGTTTTGATGACGGCTTTTCTTGAACAGAAATTTAACTGAAAAGAAGACGACGATGTGTGTGTGGAGCAAGTGCTGGATTGTTGTCTCGCGTGCGTCATCAGGTTCCGCGCTCCTGATTGGACGGTTTTCGTGGAAGCAACACCGCAGGACTGAGCGTCAAATCTTCTGACTCTGAGGTAAAACTTGATCGCGATGGTCATTAATTGGCTTTCAGTGAACTAGCGATCAAAGATCGTTGCCCAGGATCAGAGGAATCTTTTAGGATTCTCAAAAATTGCCTCAGACGGACAAATTTTAGAAACGCAGCCCTAGTGAGTTTCATCGATGAGCTGCATTAAGGAAATACTGCGGTTCCGCAGCGCCATCTAGTGGCCGAGAAGGTGCATTACAGTCAACTTCACTTTGGCTATATTTGGTTTTATGATTAAAATTGGGTTATAGTTTATATTAACTTTCATTAAGTCATCAGCAAACTGAACTGAACAATTTTAATACAACTATATTAATGAGCTTACGCATTATAAAGGTAATATTTGTAAATATGATTGATGACGGGTATATACATCAGGCTTAAAACTAAAACCAAAAACATTTTTTTTCCCCTGAAGGGTTTAATGGTACTTTTGTGAATAGTATGAAATAGGTCTGTGGTGAACATAAGCTGAAGATATTTTCACATTTTACTCTACGACGTAAAACACACCAAAAATGTTTTTAAAAGCTTTTACTTGTCTTGTAAAAAGCGAGAGGTTGTATCACGCCGAACAGGTAAACGTATCTCTTCAAAATCTGCTTTCTCACAGCCTTGTTGTATTTATAAACTATTTGAACTCACAATTTCCGTGATTTTTTTTTTTTTTTTTTAGATGGAAGTTTGTGGGGACTTTGATATCAAGTGACCGTGGTGTATAGCCTAAGCTTAGCTTCAAAATTCATCAATGTTGTGTTCATTTGTGAAATGAATGAATCACAGGACAATATGGCTCACTATTCTGACTTTTCCTCGCAATTGTGAGTTTATATCTCACTATTCTGACTTTTTCCTTGCAATTGTGAGTTTATATCTCACTATTCTGACTTTTTCCTCGCAATTGTGAGTTTATATATCACTATTCTGACTTTTCCTCGCAATTGTGAGTTTATATCTCACTATTCTGACTTTTCCTCGCAATTGTGAGTTTATATCTCACTATTCTGACTTTTTCCTCGCAATTGTGAGTTTATATATCACTATTCTGACTTTTCCTCGCAATTGTGAGTTTATATCTCACTATTCTGACTTTTTCCTCGCAATTGTGAGTTTATATATCACTATTCTGACTTTTCCTCGCAATTGTGAGTTTATATCTCACTATTCTGACTTTTCCTCGCAATTGTGAGTTTATATATCACTATTCTGACTTTTCCTCGCAATTGTGAGTTTATATCTCACTATTCTGACTTTTTCCTCGCAATTGTGAGTTTATATCTCACTATTCCGACTTTTTCCTTGCAATTGTGAGTTTATATCTCACTATTCTGACTTTTCCTCGCAATTGTGAGTTTATATATCACTATTCTGACTTTTTCCTTGCAATTGTGAGTTTATATCTCACTATTCTGACTTTTTCCTCGCAATTGTGAGTTTATATATCACTATTCTGACTTTTCCTCGCAATTGTGAGTTTATATCTCACTATTCTGACTTTTCCTCGCAATTGTGAGTTTATATCTCACTATTCTGACTTTTTCCTCGCAATTGTGAGTTTATATATCACTATTCTGACTTTTCCTCGCAATTGTGAGTTTATATCTCACTATTCTGACTTTTCCTCGCAATTGTGAGTTTATATATCACTATTCTGACTTTTCCTCACAATTGTGAGTTTATATCTCACTATTCTGACTTTTTCCTCGCAATTGTGAGTTTATATCTCACTATTCCGACTTTTTCCTCGCAATTGTGAGTTTATATCTCACTATTCCGACTTTTTCCTCGCAATTGTGAGTTTATATCTCACTATTCCGACTTTTTCCTCGCAATTGTGAGTTTATATCTCACTATTCCGACTTTTTCCTCGCAATTGTGAGTTTATATCTCACTATTCTGACTTTTTCCTCGCAATTGTGAGTTTATATCTCACTATTCCGACTTTTTCCTCGCAATTGTGAGTTTATATCTCACTATTCCGAATTTTTCCTCACAATTGTGAGTTTATATCTCACTATTCCGACTTTTTCCTCGCAATTGTGAGTTTATATCTCACTATTCCGACTTTTTCCTCGCAATTGTGAGTTTATATCTCACTATTCCGACTTTTTTCTCACAATTGTGAGTTTATATCTCACTATTCTGACTTTTTTCTCACAATTGTGAGTTTATATCTCACTATTCCGAATTTTTTTCTCACAATTGTGAGTTTATATCTCACTATTCTGACTTTTTCCTCGCAATTGTGAGTTTATATCTCACTATTCCGAATTTTTTCTCACAATTGTGAGTTTATATCTCACTATTCCGACTTTTTCCTCGCAATTGTGAGTTTATATCTCACTATTCCGACTTTTTCCTCGCAATTGTGAGTTTATATCTCACTATTCCGACTTTTTCCTCGCAATTGTGAGTTTATATCTCACTGTTCCGACTTTTTCCTCGCAATTGTGAGTTTATATCTCACTATTCCGACTTTTTCCTCGCAATTGTGAGTTTATATCTCACTATTCCGACTTTTTTCTCACAATTGTGAGTTTATATCTCACTATTCCGACTTTTTCCTCGCAATTGTGAGTTTATATCTCACTATTCCGACTTTTTCCTCGCAATTGTGAGTTTATATCTCACTATTCCGACTTTTTTCTCACAATTGTGAGTTTATATCTCACTATTCCGACTTTTTTCTCACAATTGTGAGTTTATATCTCACTATTCTGACTTTTTTCTCACAATTGTGAGTTTATATCTCACTATTCCAACTTTTTTCTCACAATTGTGAGTTTATATCTCACTATTCCAACTTTTTTCTCACAATTGTGAGTTTATATCTCACTATTCCGACTTTTTTCTCACAATTGTGAGTTTATATCTAAATGCGTGAGCCCTTAAAGTAAAACGGATTTTGATTGGCTGTCAGTGTTTTATCAGTTTTTAACGGGTGGAAAAAGTCGTTCTAAAAGTGATCCCAACGATATCGATGTGGTGTGGTTCTCAGTGCTATTTTTTTATATCTTCGTTATCTTTATAGTTATCGTTCTTGATGTGCGTTTAGTCTTGGATGTCCGAAATAACTATCCGGAGGCATTTCTAAAATGTCCGCCAAGTGAACAGACTCTCCTTGAAAAGGGCAACTTTCTGAACTAGAGTAACTAACTTATTGTCCCGGCCCACCAAAATATGTCACATGTGTGTGGTTTAACCCCGCCCACCGGCCATCCCCTCTGCTCCAGAATAAACTGCCCACTTTCACTCAAACACACGCAGCCTGACACCTGTCCGGAGAGAGAGAGAGAGAGAGAGAGAGAGAGAGTCCAGGTCAGGAGAATATGATACTACACATGTGCACATGTGCCTCGAGAATGCTGACAGCTCGAAACAGAGGGAGAGACAGAGTCAGACAGACACTTCAGTCCTTTCCGTTGCTTCTGAGACACAGAACTCACTGCGCAGGTGAATATTTATGTGCTTTTATCATATTATACATGACAAATATTTGTTATAGCATGTGCTCTGGAGTAAAATTGTATATGTATGAGCTGAAGGCCTCTTAGACAAGTAACACATTACTAACGTCAAACTTTTTTAACGTTCAACAACTGTTTATTGTTCATGTCAGCTCAGCTCCATTAAATAATATTACCACTAGAACTTTTGATTTAAATACGCTGCTAAAATTTTTCATTGTTAAGTTCACTAATATAATAATAAATATGTTAATAAATGGAACCCTAATCAAAATGTTCTAAGAACGTTTTGCATACGTTACCGTTACGTTATTATTTATGAATGTTCTCTGAAAATTAAACGTTTTTTCCAACGTTCCATTTTACAAACATTACGAGAACGTTACTTTTGAATGTTTCTTGAACGTTCTGAAAGAAAAAAAAAAGTTAGATGAGCGTCCAGCTTTAACGTTTCTGGGGGGAAAAAACGTTCCGTGAACGTTATATATAAACGTATAAAAAATGTATATTTATGTATGTACGTAAATGTTATGTATAAAAATGTTTCCTTTGAAAACATTACTAAAGAACCGATGACGTTGAACGAACGTTCCTTTAATGTTAACGGAAGCACATTTGTTCATAACTTTTATATAACCTTGCCAGAACGTTCTGTGAACGTTAGCTGGGCTGTTACTGTCACATTTAATGACATGTTTTTGTTCCCACACGCACACAATTTCATAATTCAGTATAATAATCCATAACCAACAACAACGTTCCAAAGCTTTTATAGAAGATCTGCTTGTTTTGCATGTTGTTGTTGTTGTTGTGTCTGTGGTTTGAGTCTTGTTGACATGAGACACGACTGCAGTGTTTCATGAGTTTGTGACTTTAGTTTCTGTGGATTTGTGGAGATGTTTTGTGTGCGTTGTGTTCAGTTCAGTTAACTGTAATGGGAAGAGAGAATTGATCTTGTGGCTTGAGCAAGTGGGTGTGTATTTATAGTGGCTGGACAGTGACAGCTGACACACACACACACACAGACACACACAGGGTTCTTTCTGCCAGAACTCAATCTGTGCCAGTCATATTTATGAATGAATGAATGAGTGCCGATGGTTGTTTTGTGTCTCAGGTGCAGATGTCTCATAATAGACCTGCGGCCTCCAGATCGGGTCCTCAGGATGAGGATAAGATGATGGAGCTTTTCACACAGCAGATTTTGTTTCTGCAGGAGAAAGCCAGTGAGACTGTCACACACACACACACACACACACACACGTGGTGTTTTCATGGTTTACGGGGAGATTCCATAGGCGTAATGGTTTTTATACTGTACAAACTGTACATTTTGTCCCCCTACCCCTAAATCTACCCATCACACAAAATGTTCTGCTATTTTACATGTTCAAAAAAGATCATTCTGTATGATTTATAAGCTTGTTTCCTCATGGGGACCAACAAAATGTCCCCACAAGATCAAAATTTACCTGTGGGGACATTTGGTCCCCATAATGTAGGGAATACACACACACACACACATGTGGTGTTTTCATGGTTTACGGGGACATTCCATAGGCGTAATGGTTTTTATACTGTACAAACTGTACATTCTGTCCCCCCACCCCTAAACCTACCCATCACACAAAATGTTCTGCAATTTTAGATTTTCAAAAAAGATCATTCTGTATGATTTATAAGCTTGTTTCCTCATGGGCACCAACAAAATGTCCCCACAATGTCAAAATTTACCTGTGGGGACATTTGGTCCCCATAATGTAGGGAATACCCACACATACACACACTTGTATGGCTGTCTTTGTGAGGACATTCATTGATATAATGCGTTCCTTAACCATCACAGCCTAATCTTAAAGGGATAGTTCACCCAAAAATGAATCGCATGATTTACTCACCCTCAAGCCATCCTAGGTGTATATGACTGTCTTCTTTCAGACGAACACAATCGGGAGTTATTTTAAAAAATATTTTGGCTCTTCCTAGCTTTTATAATGGTGTGGTGATATTTTAAAGCCCGAAAAAGTGCATCCATACCTCAAAAAAGTAATCCACACGACTCCAGAGGGTTAATAAAGGCCTTCTATAGTGAAGTGATGAGACCAATATCCATATTTAAAACTTTATAAACCAGAATCAATGGTTTCCGGCAGACACATATCTAGTTTTGGAGAAAGAGTGACCTTTGACCCCGACATATGACGTTGTTGTAGGAGTATTGTAAGCTTACGTGAGAGTAGACGCCTTTCACGGTTCAAACAAACAGGGTTGGGTTTTAAATATGGATATTTTTTTTTACATAAACGCATCGCTTCTCTTCAGAAGGCCTTAATTAACCCCCTGGAGTCGTATGGATTATTTTTATGAGGGATGGATGTGCTTTTTTTGGGCTTCAAAAAAAAAAGGATCCATTCACTCCCATTATAAAGCTTGGAGGAGCCAGAATATCTTTTAGTATTACTCTGATTGTGTTTGTATGAAAGAAGATAATCGTATACACCTAGGATGGCTTGAGGGTGAGTATATCGTGGGATGATTTTCATTTTTTGCTTATTTTTAATACGTTTGTGCTTTTTGCGTTTATTTGTGTAGTGCTGCAGGCGTCAGTGCGGGAAGAGAAGAAACTGCTTGTTGAAAATGCCAAACTGAAGAAAGACATCGACGATCTGAAGAATCACCTGCAGGAAACACAGAAGAGGAAAGCAGGTACTTAAAATCCACACTAGTTTTTTTAATAATAAAAAGAAGAAACTGATGTGGAAACACAGCTGTAGATATTCAGGAGCACACCCATGTGTTTTAGTGAAGCTGCATCAGGAGCGAGTTCTGACGGCATCAATCGCATCTAAAACGGCCCTGCTGGGGGACACGGCGCCTCCGTCACAAACGGCGTCGAGCGGCGCACACTCGCGTCAGGAGGGGAGACGCAGGAGAGACCGGAGAGGTGAGAGCATCGACACTGAAGCCTGGAGTCATTCTTAAGAAAACAAGACCGTGCGTGGAATATTTTTATCGTTTCATTTGAAGACCTCACTGCTGAACTCTTAAAGGAGTCATATTTTAGCCGCTTGCAACGGCAAGGTCGTGAGTTCGATTCCCAGTGAACGCGTGAACTGATCAAATGTGAACGCAATGCAAGACTACGGAAGCTTGTTTACACCACAGAATTAAAAAAGGGAAAAAAGGTTATTGTGTTTATATGTCACAATTTTTTTCTCTCGCAATTATGAGTTTATATCCCAATTCTGACTTTATTTCTTAATTGCTAATCTTAATCTCTATTCTCACTTTTTTTCTCACTCTTCTTTTTTCTCACAATTTCAAGTTTATATCTCACAATTATTGATTTTTTTCGCAGTTGTGAGTTTATATCTCTATTCTGACTTTTTTCTTGCAATTGTGAATATATCTTTTTTCGGAGTTGCAAGTTTATCTTGCAATTATTTTTTCTCACAATTGTGAGTTTATATCTCACTATTCCGACTTTTTTTCTCACAATTGTGAGTTTATATCTCACTATTCTGACTTTTCCTCGCAATTGTGAGTTTATATCTCACTATTCCGACTTTTTTTCTCACAATTGTGAGTTTATATCTCACTATTCTGACTTTTTTCTCGCAATTGTGAGTTTATATCTCACTATTCCGACTTTTTTTCACACAATTGTGAGTTTATATCTCACTATTCCGACTTTTTTTCTCACAATTGTGAGTTTATATCTCACTATTCTGACTTTTTTTCACACAATTGTGAGTTTATATCTCACTATTCTGACTTTTTTTTCTCGCAATTGTGAGTTTATATCTCACTATTCCGACTTTTTTCTCACAATTGTGAGTTTATATCTCACCATTCCGACTTTTTTCTCACAATTGTGAGTTTATATATCACTATTCTGACTTTTTTCTCGCAATTGTGAGTTTATATCTCACTATTCCGACTTTTTTCACGCAATTGTGAGTTTATATCTCACTATTCCGACTTTTTTCACGCAATTGTGAGTTTATATCTCACTATTCTGACTTTTTTCTCACAATTGTGAGTTTATATCTCACTATTCTGACTTTTTTCTCACAATTGTGAGTTTATATCTCACTATTCCGACTTTTTTCACGCAGTTGTGAGTTTATATCTCTATTCTGACTTTTTTCTTGCAATTGTGAATATATCTTTTTTCGGAGTTGCAAGTTTATCTTGCAATTATTTTTTCTCGCAATTGTGAGTTTATATCTCACTATTCTGACTTTTTTTCTTTTTTTCTCGCAATTGTGAGTTTATATCTCACCATTCCCACTTTTTTCTCACAATTGTGAGTTTATATCTCACTATTCCGACTTTTTTCTCACAATTGTTAGTTTATATATCACTATTCTCACTTTTTTCTCGCAATTTTGAGTTTATATCTCACTATTGCGACTTTTTTCACGCAATTGTGAGTTTATATCTCACCAATTGTGAGGTTATAGATTTCGGGGCTCTTTTTTTCTCCGAATTGTTAGATATAAACGCGTTGTTTTGTTGTTAATATTGTTAATGTAAATGGAGCCACCACAGACAGAGAATTCAATGATCGGATTAGTGATCAATAAATGAGGATTCTTCAACATTTGATTCTTCGACTACCTATTACTATAACTATTAGCTTACATGCTTGTATTTACTAACCCCCGAAAGCACAAAATTACAGTAAGTTTGTCGTCATTTATAATTTGGATTGATATTTGAGCAAACTGTGGTGGTTTTGTTCATGTTGTTTTGTTTTTGACTTGCATTTGTTTGTGTATTTATTGTACTGATTGTGGTAGTATTATACATGAATCATTTCAATTCATCCTGTTCTATTTCAGAGATTCATTTCTAGTGAGAGATTTGTGTGTCTCAGGTGCAGGTGCGGACGCGACGCTTCCGAAGACTTCTGAGTGTGTTCTGATGCGAGAGCAGAAACCCGACGTGTCTCGGCTGGACCTGCGGGTCGCTCGGATTCTGGACGTTCGGAAACATCCGGATTCAGCGTCGCTGTACGTCCAGGAGGTGGAGCTAGGAGAACCCGCCCCCAGAACCGTGGTCAGCGGACTGAACGATCACACGCCTCCAG
>CM074285.1:28189787-28244787 GCA_037194245.1 Opsariichthys bidens | reverse complement strand
GCGCTCATAGACTTTAGAAAACGGCGCTCATTTGTTTAATTTCTCCTCGAGAAGCTGCGCAAGCCTCAAAAGTTTAAGGTCCTTCACCCTGACTGAGTCGTATTAGTCGTATAACTGTCGTATTAGTTTTTCCATATTCGTCATTTTTTAGCTCTCAATTGTCAAAAACACCCCTCAAATATTTGCTACGGATGCGAAAAATATATATGAACAAATAAACTAGTCAGAATATAGGCTACAGTTAAAGCTTTTGAAGAATATTAAACTATTTTAAAGCAGATGATGCCTACTATTAGGCCTAGTAATAATAACAATAATAAAGCATAAATTAATATCAGAGGTCTGGTGCCAATTCCCAATTATAGCAATAGCCTAGTAATGATAATATGCCTACTGATGATAATAATAATAATAATAATAATGATAGTAATAATAATAACAACAACAACAATAAAGCAAGTAACCTCATATAATTGTATAGCAATAGCCTAGTAATGATGATAGGCCTACCTACCGCTACTGATTAATAATAATAATAATAATGCCTGCAAGCTCACATTAGAAGTCTGGTGCTACTGCCAATTATAACAATAGCCTAGTAATGATAATAGGCCTACCTACTGCTACTGATTAATAATAATAATAATAATAATAATAATGTGGGCCTAATAATAATAGCCTAGGGCTATAATAGCCTATCTATCTATCTATCTATCTATCTATCTATCTATCTATCTATCTATCTAAGGTGGCGGGGTGTGGCAGGGGTGGGGCTGGGGGGGAGGGGTCTGGGGGGTACTGGGGCCCCAACTGCAATGAACCAGCTTTGAGGGGGCCCAGCTTGCAAAAGGTTGAGAACCCCTGACTTAAATGAACACTCTCCAGCACTCTTCTTCATGAGCATTTGAGTGTGCAGTTAAAAACTAGCTTATTGCAACATATTGAGGTCATGTGACAGCAGCTTGACATGTTCATTGTGACTTTCTGCATATTGTTTACAATATTACATTAAATATTGTAATTAATATTAAATAAGCTCCCCACTGTTTTGTGTTTTAGTGTATGAGCAATGGCAACCTCTCAACTTCTGGACGAACAAGATGACAGAGACAGCAGTGACTTCCATGTGATGGTAATGGTAGAAGATAGGACACGCCCCCAAACTGGACGGACACGCCCCTCTTCGGACACGGCCAGTAGCGATGAGGTTGCCAACAAGCCGAACGACAGTAGGCCGACGCGTTTGGCGCGGGGTTTCCGTAAAGCCTTGCGTAAAAACCAGGATTACATCCGCATCGCCATCCCAAAGTCCGACGTCTCTCGGGTGCCGTCAGAATGGTGGAAGACTGGGATTGCCTTCATCTGGGCCGGTTTTAACCTCATCCTTACGACCGTCATGATCACCGTCATCCATGAGAGAGTCCCGGATAAGTCTGTCAGCCCGCCATTACCGGACAAGTTCTTCGATTACGTGCCGCGTGTGGAGTGGGCGTTTTCCGTCACCGAGGTCAACGGAATGATCCTGGTGGCTCTGTGGTTCATCCAATGGCTTTTCCTCAAGCACAGGTGAGAATCTACAAGAGCTGAAAGATACGAAAACATATTTAAAATGTGACTGCAGTGGTTCAAACGTAATATTACAAAGCGACGATAATAATTTATGTACTCCAAAAAAGCTAAATAACGACTTTTCAACAATATCTAGTGATGGACGATTTCCAAACACTGATTCATGAAGCTTTACGAAATCACGTGAACTATTGAAATTGCAAGACGAAGCCTCGTTTACTGAAATCACGTGACTTTGGCGCTGATTCGACACAAAAGATTCGCCATCGCTAGATATTGTTGAAAAGTTTTCATTTTTCGTTCATCAGCTGGTAAAATCATTCTGAAAGTGTGCCGTTATCATTTTAGTTCTGCTATTCTTAGAACAATTTTTAGAACGCATTTCTACTTTTTTTACATTGCTACTTTTTAGCTACTCCCCAGCACTGCTTTCAAATCATTGCTTCGACTGATCTGACATATTCTATGCAGTTGCAAATGCAAACTCAACTGAATCCCACGATTCGTCCTCGTTCCGTTGTGTTGACAGAGCCGTCGTGGGCCGAAGGTTTTTCTTCCTGCAGGGAATGTTGTATTTGTACCGTATGGTGACCATGTACATCACAACTCTTCCGGTTCCCAGCATGCACATGGACTGCGCCCCGAAGGTGAGTGCTGCTCAACCAACACCAACACGGATCAAAAAACAGGCAAAACAAGGCATTCCTCATGCTTTCACTGATGTTTTTCCCTCATGTTCGGTCTTCGTCTCTCTGTAGCTCTATGGTGATTCTCACGGCAAGATCAAGCGAGTTTTGCAGCTGGTGTCTGGAGGAGGTTTGTCCATCACAGGCTCCCATCTCATGTGTGGAGACTTTCTGTACAGCGGCCACACGGTCATGCTCACCCTCACCTTCCTCTTCATCCAGGAATGTGAGTATGAGGAAACCATTATTGTCTTTTTTTTTTTTTTTTTTTAACCAAGTGCCTGGTAAATGCCCAATTTTACCTGCTTTTTTTTTGTCCGTAGCCTCTTGAAGTGAACTTAATGATGAAGAACACCGTGCTCTTGTCCATCGAAAGTAATGTTTTTGTCTGCTTTGGTTGTGATCGGGTTTCAATCCGCTTCGTTCACACTACTGTTCAGTTACGCATTGATCAAATGAAGCTAACATGGAATGTTCCCATAACTTTCAGTAACATTTTTTTAAGATTATGTAAATGTTAGGACAAAACCGTGTTAATGAAACATCCTTATTATGTTATTAAGATTTGATGTACATTCTCAGAATGTTAAGGAAACGTCCTGAATATTTTTGCTATGCTAGCAGAAAGCATCGTGGAAATGTTTTCATATAATTTTTTTTTTGGATGAATGTTCTTAAAATGTTAATAGAGTAATGCTCTTGGAGCATTATACACAACTGATGAACTAAACCATTTATTTGGTAATTCTCAGAAAGTCATGAAGATCGTTAGAAGGATGAGCCGACGGGGAACGTTCTCAGACCTGTTCTTTAACATTCTTCAGTAATAACAGAACGTTCTAACATTTTCAAATGACTTGGAACATTCCTTGAATGACAAAGAAGAAACTTTCTTTATACGTCAAAAATGGGCGAGCCATCCAGGAGCCATCATGTTAAAGGCCATGTTGGATTAAATGTTCGTTATATTTTTGTTGCATTTGTGGGTTAATAAAAAAGTAACTTTGTGTAAAATGGATCTATACTATCGTAATATTCAGGCCACTGAATCGAATCAGGTCGATAGCGCATCACAGCACGTTTTGAGGTATCGGCAATGATTGTTTTATTAAATATTGACCGATCACAAGCCCAAATGTTTGCTGTGAGAGCCTCAACTTGAATGGCGCTGCATGCTAGTTCTTTCTATTTTTGTGTGGTTACGTTTGTTTTTGTGTCATAGACTCGCCCCGTTCGATATTCTGGCGTTGCTATCACGTGATCTGCTGGTTGCTAAGCGCAGTGGGCGTGGTCTGTATCCTGATAGCGCATGAACATTACAGCGTGGATGTAGTGGTGGCATATTTCATCACCTCGCGCCTCTTTTACTGGTACCACACCATGGCCAACAATCAGGTAAAACCTCACAAAAACTACATGTCCTTCAAAATAAACATTTGACTTTCATTCCATCTCTTCTTGGGAAGATGCGGGTCGGATTTCCAAATTGGAAATCTTCAATTATGATTTGCCGAGATGCAGTATGAGATGAGTGATGTTGACAAGTAATGATAAATGATCACTTGTCATGATTCACTGTTCCAAGCAAATGTTTTTTTTGAAAATTGAGCAAATCATCATATCAGAATGATTTCTGAAGGATCATGTGACACTGAAGACTGGAGTAATGATGCTGAAAATTCAGCTTTAATCACTCCACTCCTCTAGTCAAGTCACCTTTATTTATATAGCATTTTTTACAATCCAAATTGTGGCAAAGCAGCTTTACAGTAATAATCAGGGCTGGGTGGGTTACTTTTAAAATGTATTTCACTACAGATTACAAAATACATGCTTAAAAAAAGTAATTTGTAACGTATTTTGTTACATTACTCAAGTTTAGTAACTTAATCTAAATACTTTAGAATACTTTGGAATACTAATAAGTGTGGAACAAACACAAAAAAGGTCATTGTGAGTTTTTATCTCACAATTCTGACTTTTTCCCTCAGAATTGCGTGATATAAAGTTTCAATTGTGAGTTATAAAGTCAGAATTATGAGATATAAACTCACAATATTGAGAAAAGTCAGATTTATGAGATATAAACTCACAATATTGAGAAAAGTCAGAATTATGAGATATAAACTCGCAATATTGAGAAAAGTCAAAATTATTAGATATAAACTCACACACTAAATTCACAATTGCAAGAAAAAAAAATTAGTATTAGTATTCTGACTTCTTTTTCTCAGAATTGTGAGGAAAAAAACAAATTGTGAGAGAAAGTTGCAGTGACGAGTGAATTATAAAATGACTCACAAAACATGAAAACAGTGGAAAACATGAAACTTAACTCCACTTTTTCAGACGGTCAGAGTCAGAGAATCACCAATTGCTGTTTAAATGACATTAAAACTCAAAGTAATCACTTTGGTAATCTAAAACACTTTTCAGATGTAACTGTAATCTGATTACCACTCATTTAAAATGTAACTGTAATGAAATACAGTTTTGTATTTTAAATGCGTAACTAAGTTACTTGTATTTCGTTACTCCCCAACCCTGGTAATAATTGGCAAATAATTTTGGCTGCACAAAAAGAAAATGGTGTCATTGTCCAGTTTATTCTATATATTATTGATTCATTCCGTTGCAAAGATCAGTAGTTATTAGTCTAGTTAATTTATGTATATCGGCGCTAGAGAAAACGGTGACGTAATCGTCCAGCTCAGTTCAGTTCGCAATGCAGGCATATCAAAAACACTGCTGAATATCAAGCAAGTGTCGCCAAGTGTTCTATTCAACCTGTAATATCAAATAATTTTAGCCTTGGTGAGCAGAAGAGTCTCTTTCAAAAACATTAATCCAAACTTTTGACCGCTAGTGTACATCATGGTCAACAACTGCTAAAACAAAAGCTCATATTCTGTATCTCATATTCTACAGGTTCAATTCTGAGAAACCAGGTTGTATTTGTTCTTACCAAACGGCAAGTTGGACCAGAATAACCACCACTTTTTGAATTCTCTTCTGAATTTGCAGGCCTTGAGAGGATCTCCTCACAACTACCTGAACCGAACATGGTGGAATCTGGTGTTTAACTTCCTGGAGAAGAACGTTAAGACAACGGTTCCCTGCACGTTCTCGTGGCCTGTGTCGCTTCCTTCCACGTGCTTCAAGATCCCGTGCAAGAGCTACTCGAAAGTGCAGAGCACACGAGATGAATGATGTGCTCAAGTGTCAGACTGTGTTTGTTGGGTAACAAAGTCACTGCGACACCGTAGAAATGTAAATGCAAGTGTGCACCACAAAACACAATGCGACTTTAGATCCTATTTACGTGAAGCGCAACACCTCGGACCTCTCTAAGAGCTTTTACACGCTTTTGATGGAAGAAAATATGCAGCTTCTCGTGGATTGTCAGTTTATCTCTCAACATGCGTCATTCTGCAACGCTGGACTCATCTGGAGGGAACAGAGTGTTCAGTGTTTGTTCCTGATAGTATTTTTTTCTCATTGTACTCTGATGTTTTTTTTTAATGTTTCTCAATGAAGGATTAAAAAGCAGTTGTATAGTTTTTAATTTATGTTCATTGCCTTGTGAAAGAAATGTTTTATGAAGGTTGCAAAATAAATACTATTTTCTTAAGTTCTAGAGCTCCGTGTTAAATCACAGATTACACTACTTGTTCTTTGTATCTATTTTTATTCTTATGCTTGTTTTTCTAGTTTAGTGCATTTAAAATTTTAAACTGCGGATTTGTGGGGAAAAACACTGAGCCTGTGCAGTAGGTGTATATGTAGGCCTATTTGACAAACAAGTTTAACTTTGAGAAAGTCTGAACATTTGTGCACATTGCGGTGAGATTTGCTAAAAATGCAAATTACATTTTGCAGGCTTTTTACACAGGTGAAGCTTTCTGGGATTTATCTAAAGATAATTGAAATGCATAACAACAGACATTTCATGCCAAAAAACTGGTTAATAAACATACCTAGCGTTTTTAACCACCTGTGATGATGCAAACCACACAACTGCAGTGTTTTATTATAAGTATATTAATTTGAGCCCCAGAATTTGCTTAACTCTAAAAGCTTAGCCTTTGATTGATGTTCAATTGGGGGAAGCTGACGTTCTGCACAGAGATAAACACAGTATCTTGAGAAGCGCTGACACAGTAATCCGCCATTGTTTTGGTTGTCAAGGAGTACAGAAGTAGGCTAGGCTTTACAGCTGGGACATGGTTGGACTCCAACTTCCCATCACCCTCAGTGGGGAATATAGCTGGGTTCTTCAGGTGGGACAGTGTTGGACTTCGTCAACCTCAAAGGGGACATGACTGGACTTTATCAACTTCACATCAGTCTTGGTGGGTAGAGAGCTGGATCTCTTTAACCCTCAATAATCTAATGAGATTATGGTTTCCCACCAATCTACCATCTTTGTGACTTGCTGCTATTGCAGCCACATACACTTTCAAAGTGGATGCTGACAGATGCCTTTCCAGGCCATTCTGGAGGAAAGCACTAATCCAATACCACATCTCTTGTCGATCTTCCAGGAGGAGTACCAAGTAACGAACAAGTGCCACTTCAGAGCATAGAAATGCCGTGTGACATACAACTCTAGCCTGAGTGATTGTGTCTATTACCGCTGGAATTCCTCCTCATCCTGTCCAAAGATCACGTGTGGACGTTTCAGAGGTCTGTGTGTGGGTGCCAGATTGCGCACTGCCCCTGGAAAGAAGATCCTTCTTCAGGGGAATTCATCAGGGAGGGGCTGATGAACCAAGTCTGGCAGGGCCAATACAGTGCAACCATAAGGACCTTTTCTGCATCCTCCCTGATCTTGCACAACATGAAATCCATACTTGCACAGGTCCCTGGGCCAACTGCATCCATGCCGAGGGGTGGCTTCCTGAGAGAAACTACCCGTCCTTTCCAAAATCAACTCCAAATCAGCTGGACCATCTCGGGATGGAGTCTCGACTCTCCTCAAAGCGTAGCCTGTCACGAGAGGGAATCATCTGTGCTATTGAGGTCACATAGAATTTGAGTAGCTCGCAGACACTTCAGTCACTGCTGACTCCAAAGAAGGAGATGACGGGCGAGTTGTGACATGCAGCTAGAGTGAATACTGCCCTGGTGGTTGATATAAGGGACTGCCATGCAGTTGTTGATTTACATTTACATTTAGTCATTTAGCAGATGCTTTTATCCAAAGCGACTTACAAGTGAGGAAAACATTGCTCAGTATCCTAAGCTAGAGTAGGAAGGCAAAGGGAAGGAAAGGGTTTTTTTTTATGAGGGGATTAAGTGTTCAAGAAGAGATGAGTTTTCAGCTGTCTCTTGAATATTGCCAGGGATTCTGCGTTCCTGATCAAAGTAGGGAGATCATTCCACCAGCAGGGAGCAGTGAACGAGAAGATTCTGGAGAGTGATTTTGTGCCTCTCTGTGACAGTACCACAAGCCTTTGTTCCTTTAGTGATCGCAGGCTTCTAGTGGGGATGTAGCGAGGTAGCAGTGTGTGGAGGTAGAAAGGTGCAGAGCCTGTGGTGGATCTGTAAGCAAGCATCAGCGCCTTGAACTTGATGCAAGCAGCAAGGGGTAGCCAGTGCAGAGAGATGAAGAGGGGCGTGACGTGGGTTCTCTTAGGACGTGCAGCAGCGTTCTGGTTCATTTGAAGAGGTTTGATTGCACTTGACGGCAGACCAGCCAGAAGAGCATTGCAGTAATCAAGTCTTGAAATGACCAGGGCCTGGACAAGAAGTTGTGTTGCCTGCTCAGTCAGGAAGGGACGGATATTCCTGATGTTGTGAAGTGCAAATCTGCATGACTGCGCCGTCTTTGGGATGTGGTCTCTGAAGGTCAGTTGATCATCGAAGATAACTCCAAGATTTCTGGCCGACTTTGATGGGGTAATGGTGGTTGTACCAAGTTGTATGTTGATGTCGTGTTGTAGAATAGGAGTGGCAGGGAAGACTACAAGCTCAGTCTTTGCCAGGTTGAGCTGCAGGTGGTGTTCTTCCATCCACGTCGTTGGTGGTCTGGTTGTAACATGTTGATCCAGACCAACACATGCTTGTCTTGGATCAAGGTTCGACAACTCTTGAAGGCCAGAAGCACAGCCAACAGCTCCAGGTGTTTGAGATGCCAATGCAGCCGGGGGCCCGTCCAAGAGCCTGAAGCTGCATCCCTGTTGTATATAGCACCCCAGCTTGTCTTGGAAGCATCTGTTGTTACAACAATGGGTCAGGACACTTCTTCGAGGGGAACTCCTGCCCGAAGAAAAGCAAGGTTTGTCCAAGGGCTGAATGGGTGACAACGTGGTGCTATCTTGGGACTTTGGCATGAAGCCAGTGCTGAAGTAGTCTCATACCCTGCAGTCTCAGGGTATCAACCCGAGTAGTGTTACCCTGGCCGAGGATGCCATATGCCCCAGGAACTTCTGAAAGTATTTGAGAGGGAACGCTGTCTTTTACTTGACAGCATTCAAACAGTTCAGCACTAAATGAGCACTGTCTTCTGAGAGACATGCTGTCATTGCAACTCCACACCGAAAAAAGAGATTCTTTTCACAGGGGAGCACTTGCTCTTCTTCCTGTTGAACTGAGTCAGGCAAGGTGCTTGAGGACTATGTCCCTGTGCCAGAGGTGGGGGACTCAAGTCATATGACTTGACTCGAGTCAGATTTAAGTCGCAAATTTTAGGACTTGAGACTTGACAAATATTAACTGAAGACTAAACTTGACTTTGACTTGATATCTGTGACTTGAGACTTGACTCGGACTAGAGTGAAATGACTCAAAATAAAGTCTTTTGTTTAGCAAATATCTGTTTATGAACGCACCGCAAACTAACCACGTGATGCAGCTGGCAAGCTGAGAGAGCTGACATAAGAGCAAGTCATGTCTGAACAGGTGCTACGCCAAGAATAATTAAGATCAGGTAACGTTAACAGCATAGCTGTCAGCACTCCCGGGAGTCTCCCGTCCAAGGTCAAATCGTTGAAACAGTCTGTGCAGAGGAAGAATTGAGACAGTGATTGTGACCATCTGAGAATAACATGAAACAACCACACCCAGAAGGACATAGATGGAAAGGCATGTTGGAAACACAATCTGCAGAGTATGCTCTTTTGGAGGAAATTTAGTTTTTAGAGACTGGAGACTTATCTGTGCATTGGCAAGGAGAGATTGCTGCGTATGCCCCATTTCCAATGGCAGGGAGGTGAATGGATGAAGATCACTTATCACAATGGATGCTGCATCCAGCTCCAAAGAACAAAACTGAGTGAAGGGTGCTGGTACCCTTATATACCTGGATTTCTGGAAATGGCCATGCATACAAATTACAGTCCAATTTCATTGGCCTTTTTGAAAAACTTTGAGAAATAAATATGCGTATAAGTAGTAATGTTGAAAATGAAAATCTTAATTTTTAACTGGTTCATTGAAACAAACTGTGCAAAAGAAGTAGATTTCCCATCACTAGAGTAATGTTGCTAAAAATGCAGCTTTGATCAAAGGAATGTTACATTTTACAACATTCACATAGAATAGATGTACTTCATAGTATTTCACAATATTACGGTTACTATACTTCAGATCAAATATCTGTTGCTGCTTGAAAAAAAAAAAAAAACATTTGACAAGCTTTTGACATCTTATGTACATTGTGTTTGACAACTGCAGAAACAAAAGTTCATTTAACAGACTCAAGCTGACTAGCCGGTTAATTTTTGTTCTTACTAAATAGAAAAATAAATTGGACCAATGACCACTTGAAACTTTCAGGCCCCCAAAGCCACATTGTCAACTAATGGAGCCAAAATTAGATAGTTTTCTTTTTGCTGAAGTGTCATGTAAATGCACCAAAGAAAAAAATTAGAAGAAACACAAATAGTAAAGTTGGACAGTTATGACAAGTTACTTTTGAACAGTAGTGGAACAAAAAGGCTGTATAACAGGATAAAAGGACACAAAGCAAATTTTCCAGAAAAAAAAAAAACTGGTTTTATTGACTAGAAACAAGATCTGAAAGTGGCAGAGATGTACAGAACTACTAAGAGACTTTAGTGCACAAGAAGGTCTCCATCGCATCAACCTCAGCGTGGAGAGGGCTGGATTCCACAGCGGGGACAGAGCTGCACTTCAACTTCCGATGACGCTCAGTGGGGACATAGCTGGACTTCAGCTGGCCATCAACCTCAGTGGGGTGAGAGCTGGATTCAGGAAGCTTGCCATCAACCTCAGTGGGGTGAGAGCTGGATTCAGGCAGCTGGCCATCAACCTCAGTGGGGTGAGAGCTGGATTCAGGAAGCTGGCCATCAACCTCAGTGGGTGGAGAGCTGGATTCAGGAAGCTGGCCATCAACCTCAGTGGGTGGAGAGCTGGACTCAGGAAGCTGGCTATCAACCTCAGTGGAGTGAGAGCTGGACTCAGGAAACTTGCCATCAACCTCAGAGGGTGGAGAGCTGGATTCCTTAGAGAGATGACTGGACTGAGTCAATGTCCCATTAACCCCAGTGGGTAAAGGGCTGAATTCGGGAAGCTTGCCATCAACCTCTGTGAGTGGAGAGCTGGATTCCTCAGAGAGCTGGCTGGGGCGAGTCAGTGTCCCATTAACCCCAGTGGGGAAAAAGCTGGATTCAGGAAGCTTCCCATCAACCTCTGTGAGTGGAGGGCTGGATTCCTCGGTGGAGAGGTGACATTGACTCAGTGCAGCCCCATCAACCTTGGTGGGTGGAGAGCTGGATTCAGGAAGCTGGCCATTAACCTCAGTGGGTGGAGAGCTGGATTCCTCAGAGAGATGGCTGGGGTGAGTCAGTGTTCCATTATTCTCAGTGGGGAAAGGGCTGAATTCAGGAAGCTTGCCATCAACCTCAGTGGGTGGAGAGCTGAATTCAGGAAGCTTGCCATCAACCTCAGTGGGTGGAGAGCTGGACTCAGGAAGCTGGCCATCAACCTCAGTGGGTGGAGAGCTTGATTCCTCAGAGAGATGGCTGGGGTGAGTCAGTGTCCCATTATTCTCAGTGGGTGGAGAGCTGGATTCAGGAAGCTGGCCATCAACCTCAATGGGTGGAGAGCTGGATTCCTCAGAGAGATGGCTGGGGTGAGTCAGTGTCCCATTATTCTCAGTGGGTGGAGAGCTGGATTCAGGAAGCTGGCCATCAACCTCAGTGGGTGGAGAGCTGGATTCCTCAGAGAGATGGCTGGGGTGAGCCAGTGTCTCATTCTCAGTGGGGAAAGGGCCGAATTCAGGAAGCTTGCCATCAACCTCAATGGGTGGAGAGCTGGATTCCTCAGAGAGATGGCTGGGGTGAGTCAGTGTCCCATTATTCTCAGTGAGAGGAGAGCTGGATTCAGGAAGCTGGCCATCAATCTCAGTGGGTGGAGAGCTGGATTCCTCAGAGAGATGGCTGGGGTGAGCCACTGTCCCATTATTCTCAGTGGGGAAAGGGCTGAATTCAGGAAGCTTGCCATCAACCTCAATGGGTGGAGAGCTGGATTCCTCAGAGAGATGGCTGGGGTGAGTCAGTGTCCCATTATTCTCAGTGAGTGGAGAGCTGAATTCAGGAAGCTTGCCATCAACCTCAGTGGGTGGAGAGCTGGACTCCTCGGTGGAGAGGGGACATTGACTCAGTGCAGCCCCATCAACCTTGGTGGGTGGAGAGCTGGATTCCTCGGAGAGATGGCTGGGGTGAGTCAGTGTCCCATTATTCTCAGTGGGTGGAGAGCTGGATTCAGGAAGCTGGCCATCAACCTCAGTGGGTGGAGAGCTGGATTCCTCAGAGAGATGGCTGGGGTGAGCCAGTGTCTCATTCTCAGTGGGGAAAGGGCCGAATTCAGGAAGCTTGCCATCAACCTCAATGGGTGGAGAGCTGGATTCCTCAGAGAGATGGCTGGGGTGAGCCACTGTCCCATTATTCTCAGTGGGGAAAGGGCCGAATTCAGGAAGCTTGCCATCAACCTCAATGGGTGGAGAGCTGGATTCCTCAGAGAGATGGCTGGGGTGAGTCAGTGTCCCATTATTCTCAGTGAGTGGAGAGCTGGATTCAGGAAGCTGGCCATTAACCTCAGTGGGTGGAGAGCTGGATTCCTCAGAGAGATGGCTGGGGTGAGTCAATGTCCCATTATTCTCAGTGGATGGAGAGCTGGATTCCTCAGAGAGATGGCTGGGGTGAGTCAGTGTTCCATTATTCTCAGTGGGGAAAGGGCTGAATTCAGGAAGCTTGCCATCAACCTCAGTGGGTGGAGAGCTGAATTCAGGAAGCTTGCCATCAACCTCAGTGGGTGGAGAGCTGGATTCCTCAGAGAGATGGCTGGGGTGAATCGATGTCCCATTAACCCCAGTGGAGAAAAAGCTGAATTCAGGAAGCTTGCCATCAACCTCAGTGGGTGGAGAGCTGGACTCCTCGGTGGAGAGGGGACATTGACTCAGTGCAGCCCCATCAACCTTGGTGGGTGGAGAGCTGGATTCCTCGGAGAGATGGCTGGGGTGAGTCAGTGTCCCATTATTCTCAGTGGGTGGAGAGCTGGATTCAGGAAGCTGGCCATCAACCTCAGTGGGTGGAGAGCTGGATTCCTCAGAGAGATGGCTGGGGTGAGCCAGTGTCTCATTCTCAGTGGGGAAAGGGCCGAATTCAGGAAGCTTGCCATCAACCTCAATGGGTGGAGAGCTGGATTCCTCAGAGAGATGGCTGGGGTGAGTCAGTGTCCCATTATTCTCAGTGAGTGGAGAGCTGGATTCAGGAAGCTGGCCATCAACCTCAGTGGGTGGAGAGCTGGATTCCTCAGAGAGATGGCTGGGGTGAGCCACTGTCCCATTATTCTCAGTGGGGAAAGGGCCGAATTCAGGAAGCTTGCCATCAACCTCAATGGGTGGAGAGCTGGATTCCTCAGAGAGATGGCTGGGGTGAGTCAGTGTCCCATTATTCTCAGTGAGAGGAGAGCTGGATTCAGGAAGCTGGCCATCAACCTCAGTGGGTGGAGAGCTGGATTCCTCAGAGAGATGGCTGGGGTGAGCCACTGTCCCATTATTCTCAGTGGGGAAAGGGCTGAATTCAGGAAGCTTGCCATCAACCTCAATGGGTGGAGAGCTGGATTCCTCAGAGAGATGGCTGGGGTGAGTCAGTGTCCCATTTTTCTCAGTGAGTGGAGAGCTGGATTCAGGAAGCTGGCCATTAACCTCAGTGGGTGGAGAGCTGGATTCCTCAGAGAGATGGCTGGGGTGAGTCAATGTCCCATTATTCTCAGTGGATGGAGAGCTGGATTCCTCAGAGAGATGGCTGGGGTGAGTCAATGTCCCATTATTCTCAGTGGATGGAGAGCTGGATTCCTCAGAGAGATGGCTGGGGTGAGTCAGTGTTCCATTATTCTCAGTGGGGAAAGGGCTGAATTCAGGAAGCTTGCCATCAACCTCAGTGGGTGGAGAGCTGGAGTCAGGAAGCTTGCCATCAACCTCAGTGGGTGGAGAGCTGGATTCCTCAGAGAGTTGGCTGGAATGAGTAACCGTCCCATTATTCTCAGTGGGGAAAGGGCTGAATTCAGGAAGCTTGCCATCAACCTCAGTGGGTGGAGAGCTGGATTCCTCAGAGAGATGGCTGGGGTGAGCCACTGTCCCATTATTCTCAGTGGGGAAAGGGCTGAATTCAGGAAGCTTGCCATCAACCTCAGTGGGTGGAGAGCTGGATTCCTCAGAGAGATGGCTGGGGTGAGTCAGTGTCCCATTATTCTCAGTGGGGAAAGGGCTGAATTCAGGAAGCTGGCCATCAACCTCAGTGGGTGGAGAGCTGGATTCCTCAGAGAGATGGCTGGGGTGAGCCAGTGTCTCATTATTCTCAGTGGGGAAAGGGCCGAATTCAGGAAGCTTGCCATCAACCTCAATGGGTGGAGAGCTGGATTCCTCAGAGAGATGGCTGGGGTGAGTCAGTGTCCCATTATTCTCAGTGAGTGGAGAGCTGGATTCAGGAAGCTGGCCATCAACCTCAGTGGGTGGAGAGCTGGATTCCTCAGAGAGATGGCTGGGGTGAGCCAGTGTCTCATTCTCAGTGGGGAAAGGGCTGAATTCAGGAAGCTTGCCATCAACCTCAGTGGGTGGAGAGCTGGAGTCAGGAAGCTTGCCATCAACCTCAGTGGGTGGAGAGCTGGATTCCTCAGAGAGATGGCTGGAATGAGTAAACGTCCCATTATTCTCAGTGGGGAAAGGGCTGAATTCAGGAAGCTTGCCATCAACCTCAGTGGGTGGAGAGCTGGATTCCTCAGAGAGATGGCTGGGGTGAGCCACTGTCCCATTATTCTCAGTGGGGAAAGGGCTGAATTCAGGAAGCTTGCCATCAACCTCAGTGGGTGGAGAGCTGGAGTCAGGAAGCTTGCCATCAACCTCAGTGGGTGGAGAGCTGGATTCCTCAGAGAGATGGCTGGGGTGAGTCAATGTCCCATTATTCTCAGTGGATGGAGAGCTGGATTCCTCAGAGAGATGGCTGGGGTGAGTCAATGTCCCATTATTCTCAGTGGATGGAGAGCTGGATTCCTCAGAGAGATGGCTGGGGTGAGTCAGTGTTCCATTATTCTCAGTGGGGAAAGGGCTGAATTCAGGAAGCTTGCCATCAACCTCAGTGGGTGGAGAGCTGGAGTCAGGAAGCTTGCCATCAACCTCAGTGGGTGGAGAGCTGGATTCCTCAGAGAGATGGCTGGGGTGAGCCACTGTCCCATTATTCTCAGTGGGGAAAGGGCTGAATTCAGGAAGCTTGCCATCAACCTCAGTGGGTGGAGAGCTGGATTCCTCAGAGAGATGGCTGGGGTGAGTCAGTGTCCCATTATTCTCAGTGGGGAAAGGGCTGAATTCAGGAAGCTGGCCATCAACCTCAGTGGGTGGAGAGCTGGATTCCTCAGAGAGATGGCTGGGGTGAGCCAGTGTCTCATTCTCAGTGGGGAAAGGGCTGAATTCAGGAAGCTTGCCATCAACCTCAGTGGGTGGAGAGCTGGAGTCAGGAAGCTTGCCATCAACCTCAGTGGGTGGAGAGCTGGATTCCTCAGAGAGATGGCTGGAATGAGTAAACGTCCCATTATTCTCAGTGGGGAAAGGGCTGAATTCAGGAAGCTTGCCATCAACCTCAGTGGGTGGAGAGCTGGATTCCTCAGAGAGATGGCTGGGGTGAGCCACTGTCCCATTATTCTCAGTGGGGAAAGGGCTGAATTCAGGAAGATTGCTATCAACCTCAGTGGGTGGAGAGCTGGATTCAGGAAGCTTGCCATCAACCTCAGTGGGTGGAGAGCTGGATTCCTCAGAGAGATGGCTGGGGTGAGCCAGTGTCTCATTCTCAGTGGGGAAAGGGCTGAATTCAGGAAGCTTGCCATCAACCTCAGTGGGTGGAGAGCTGGAGTCAGGAAGCTTGCCATCAACCTCAGTGGGTGGAGAGCTGGATTCCTCAGAGAGATGGCTGGGGTGAGCCACTGTCCCATTATTCTCAGTGGGGAAAGGGCTGAATTCAGGAAGCTTGCCATCAACCTCAGTGGGTGGAGAGCTGGATTCCTCAGAGAGATGGCTGGGGTGAGTCAGTGTCCCATTATTCTCAGTGGGGAAAGGGCTGAATTCAGGAAGATTGCCATCAACCTCAGTGGGTGGAGAGCTGGATTCAGGAAGCTTGCCATCAACCTCAGTGGGTGGAGAGCTGGATTCCTCAGAGAGATGACTGGACTGAGTCAATGTCCCATTAACCCCAGTGGGGAAAAAGCTGAATTCAGGAAGCTTGCCATCAACCTCCGTGGAGAGAGGGCTGGTCAGTGGCCCATTAGCCTCAGTGGGGTCAGAGCTGGATTCCGTTAAGTTCTCATCCATACCTAAATAAAATTGAAAGTGAGAAGAGTTGCATTGTTTCTGCTCATGGTTAGTGATTGTACAAAAAGTTACCTTTTTGGACCAATAGCCCAGATGCATTTTTTAAAGGCAGCACAACAGCCATATTACATTTTGTCAACACTGGCTGTACTGGATTTTGGTTGGTGAAGGATCCACCTAGAAAACATAAGGCACTAATAACCTTAATACAATAAGTCACAAGGTCTTGTTAAAGTTAATCATGCATAGTGAAAATGGCTCAGTGTTTGCCACTTAAGAGTTCCCAACCTTTGCTCGCTAAGCGTACTTGCTCAACATCAGTCTGGCCTAATTGACGCCCAACTGGAGAAGCAAAGCCTGAAAACAAGATGCAGGATTAAAAAAAAACAAAAAAAACATATGTATTTGAAACACTAAAGTAAATATAACTATACCATTGAACACCAAATGGTGACACAAAAATACCAAAAACATAAAGTTTGACACAGCCATCTTGATTAAAGATTAAACAATCACCAATCTTTCTATGTTTTATACAACAGGCATGCAAGTCAGAGCTTATAAAATAACACAGATTTTCATCACCTGGGTTTGTTGTTGAAGTGCAATTAGTGACACAGGACCCACTCGTTAACATTCCCATGCAATCATTGGTTGGTTGAAAAATCACTATTGTGATTTTCAAAATGTTCTAAAAGGTTTCAACTTTATTTGTTTCTATGAGAAAAGAGATCAGTATCTTTATTAACTCTTCAGATTATATATATTATAATGTTTTTTTCCATTGAACCAGACACAAAGAACAAAGATGAATTAAAGTGACATCTGAACACATAAATAATGAGGTAAATTGTCCAGTGTCAAACATAGTAAATGGTCACATTTAACTAGCATTTAACTAATTATTAAGCTCATAACTGGATGAGCTACTTCATTTTGCAAACTACTGCCAAATAATTAAAAAATGAAGTGAAGTTAGTACCATTGTAAATTTTAGCAGAGCACTATTCTAAGTTAGCACAAAACTGCAAAAACAAAAAAGATTTTCTTCTTCTAAACATTCCTAAATCGAGACACATTTAATTGAAAGTTTATATGTAATATAAAAACAAATTCAGCCAGTGGATTCAAAATAAATAAACCTTAAAAATTTGAAGTTTATTATTCTGAGCTGACTGTCAGGTATTTTATTTTTCCGATTTTAATTTAATATTTAATATTTTTCATTTAATATTGATGAGCTTTTCAGAAAACTTAATACTTTAAGTCATTTTGCTTAAGCAAATGGTCGTGATTCAGGAATGTTTCTATAACTGCACTGGAAAACAAAGCATAAATACTGAAGAATCATAAATGTGTCGCGGGTGTCTAACAATCAGTACAGAGAAGTCTTTGGAACTGTACTTAAGTACGTGATTTATTCTTGATGGCAATACAGTGACAGTATATTCTTTTAACACTGAGTTCATACAATAGCTTTTAAACAGCACAATATTATTATTGAGCTTTTAGTTTTATAGGACAAAAGTTTGTATTATAAATAACACCTTAATTATTGAACTCATTAATTAGTCAATTGGTGTAACTGATGAGTTAACGAGTTACACAGATGACAGATGGTTCTTGGTGTGGCTTTAAAACTCCTTGTTTGAGTGAAGAGTTCACAGGTGTTAACAGCTCAGAATAAGAAAGAAGATGAGTGTTTTTAAAATTATCATTCTAATGGTTTTCCATCACCAGTTAGAATGTCGTGGTAAGTTATGTTATGGTGTTAAACTAATGTTGTAGACTGACACTTTTCACAATTTCTTTTCTTTTTCAGTACTCAAGTCTTCATTGGAAGGTAACTTCAGCCTGGATGCCACTGGCGAATCTGGTCTTGTTCAAGGCAACTTCAGCCTGGATGCCACTGGCGAATCTGGTCCTGTTCAAGGCAACTTCAGCCTGGATACCACTGGCGAATCTGGTCCTGTTCAAGGTAATTTCAGCCTGGATGCCACTGGTGAATCTGGTCCTGTTCAAGGCAACTTCAGCCTGGATGCCACTGGTGAATCTGGTCCTGTTCAAGGCAACTTCAGCCTGGATGCCACTGGTGAATCTGGTCCTGTTCAAGGCAACTTCAGCCTGGATGCCACTGGCGAATCTGGTCCTGTTCAAGGCAACTTCAGCCTGGATGCCACTGGTGAATCTGGTCCTGTTCAAGGCAACTTCAGCCTGGATGCCACTGGCGAATCTGGTCCTGTTCAAGGCAACTTCAGCCTGGATGCCACTGGCGAATCTGGTCCTGTTCAAGGCAACTTCAGCCTGGATACCACTGGCGAATCTGGTCCTGTTCAAGGTAATTTCAGCCTGGATGCCACTGGTGAATCTGGTCCTGTTCAAGGCAACTTCAGCCTGGATGCCACTGGTGAATCTGGTCCTGTTCAAGGCAACTTCAGCCTGGATGCCACTGGCGAATCTGGTCCTGTTCAAAGTAACTTCAGCCTGGATGCCACTGGCGAATCTGGTCCTGTTCAAGGTAACTTCAGCCTGGATGCCACTGGTGAATCTGGTCCTGTTCAAGGCAACTTCAGCCTGGATGCCACTGGTGAATCTGGTCTTGTTCAAGGTAACTTCAGCCTGGATGCCACTGGTGAATCTGGTCCTGTTCAAGGCAACTTCAGCCTGGATGCCACTGGTGAATCTGGTCCTGTTCAAGGTAACTTCAGCCTAAATGCTGCAGATGTATTTAAATGATTCTGTGAACTCCCTTCTGGATCTTCAGATCTGTTCAGTCAATCCTGGATGCTTGTTCTGCAAGTAACTTTTAGATCTGTATTTCATTGAAGCTGTTTTTGTCCTTGTAAATTGCTTGACCGTCTCCTAATAAAAGGCTGACAAATTTAAAAGCTTTTTCATTCTGAAACTTCAGTAGTGCTTGTATTCACATGTGTATTGTGAGTTTGCCATTTGCCCACTGACCAACATGGCAACATGAACCCAATTATACATGTGAAATGGTGCTTTTGACCGCAGATGTTAGCTAAAATATTTCAGGATTTACATCACTGACACTAGGAACACTTTTCAATGAAATGGCTCTTTGCCATTAATTGAATTGAGTGGTGTAATGATGCCATTGTTCTCTATTGAGCTGCTTAACTTTCTAACTTCAAGTTTGCATCGGTTTTCCAGTTTACTGTAACTGCTTCTGTAGGATCTGCATAAGGTGCTATAGCAGTGGTTCTCAACCTCTCTTCCCAGTAGGCTGCACTGTATGTCTCACAGGCTGAATATCATTTACATATTTCAAAATCAATGAAAACGATCAGTATTAATGTTTCGGTCTTGGCAGATATCCCTAGATGTTGCAGAAGAGGCAGTGTTTTCTGGTGGCACAAACCATATTTTGTTACACTGCAAAATCAGCAAATACTAGAAGAAATGTTTTTATTTCAGCGTGTGCATTGTTACAATCCGACAATATCAAGCCCTCACACATCCGCGAGCTGCTCAGAGTGCACGATTCTGTTAAATTCCCATCCATACCTAAATAAAATTGAAAGTGAGAAGAGTTGCAATGGTTTCTGTTCATGGTTAGTGACTGTACAAAAAGTTACCTTTTTGGACCAATACCCCAGATGCATTTTTTTAAAAGCAGCACAACAGCCATATTACATTTTGTCAACACTGGCTGTACTGGATTTTGGTTGGTGAAGGATCCACCTAGAAAACCTAAGGCACTAATAACCTTCATACAATAAGTCACAAGGTCTTGTTAAAGTTAATCATGCATAGTGAAAATGGCTCAGTGTTTGCCACTTAAGAGTTCCCAACCTTTGCTCGCCAAGCGTACTTGCTCAACATCAGTCTGGCCTAATTGACGCCCAACTGGAGAAGCAAAGTCTGAAAACAAGATGCAGGATTAAAAAACAAAACAAAAAAAACATGCATTTGAAACACTAAAGTAAACCTAACTATACCATTGAACACCAAATGGTGACAAAAATACTAAAACAAAGTTTGACACTGCCATCTTGATTAAAGATTAAACAATCACCAATCTTTCTATGTTTTATACAACAGGCATGCAAGTCAGAGCTTATAAAATAACAGATTTTCATCACCTGGGTTTGTTGTTGAAGTGCAATTAGTGACACAGGACCCACTTGTTAACATTCCCATGCACTCATTGGTTGGTTGAAAAATCACTATTGTGATTTTCAAAAAGTTCTAAAAGGTTTCAACTTTATTTGTTTCCATGAGAAAAGAGATCAGTATCTTTATTAACTCTTCAGATTATATATATATTATAATGATTTTTCCATTAAACCAGACACAAAAAACAAAGATGAATTATAGTGACATCTGAACACATAATGAGGCAAAATGTCCAATGTCAAACATAGTAAATGGTCACATTTAACTAGCATTTAACTAATTATTTAGCTCATGACTGGATGAGCTACTTCATTTTGCAAACTAAGGCCAAGTAATTAAAATTGTAAATTACGTTTCACAACATTCACGTTAAATAGATTTAAATCACAGTATTTCACAATTTTACAGTTAATATTTAAATCAAATAATTGCCACCTTTTGACTAAGAATGTCAACAACATTCCAAACTTTTGACAGCTAGTGTAGATGGTTGTCAAATGCAGAAACAAAATCTCATTTCAGATTCATGCTGACTAACTGGCTCTGAAATATTCTTACGGAACAGGAAATTGGACCAATGTAACCATGTTTTGATTACTTCCTGATTTTAGGCATTGAAAGGATCTCCCAACTACCTGTACCAAATGTGGTGGAACATGATGCTAAACTTCCCGAAGAACAATAAAACAAATGTTCAGTGAACATTCTGGCCCATGTCATGTCTTTTGCATTTCTGTGGATTAAACAGATGAGTGCTAGTTTTTAAAAGCTTGTTGAAACCTTAAGGCCTGCAAAGCCACATCATCTAATTGAGCCAAAATTATATGGGATTGTCCTCTGAAATGTCATGAAAATGCCCCAAAGAAAAAAATAAATTTGGACAGTTATGACAAGTTACTTTTGAACAGTAGTGGAACAAAAAGAGGCTGTATAACAGGATAAAAGGACAAAAAAGCAAATTTTCCAGAAAAATAACTGGTTTTATTGACTAAAAACAAGATCTGAAAGTGGCAGAGATGTACAGAACTACTAAGAGACTTTAGTGCACAAGAAGGTCTCCGCCAATGTCGCATCAACCTCAGCGTTTAGAGGGCTGGATTCCACAACAGGGACAGAGCTGCACTTCAACTTCCGATGACGCTCAGTGGGGACATAGCTGGACTTCAGCTGGCCATGAACCGCAGTGGGGTGAGAGCTGGATTCAGTAAGCTGGCCATCAACCGCAGTGGGGTGAGAGCTGGATTCAGGAAGCTTGCCATCAACCTCAGTGGGTGGAGAGCTGGATTCCTCAGAGAGATGACTGGGGTGAGTCAATGTCCCATTATTCTCAGTGGGTGGAGAGCTGGATTCCTCAGAGAGATGGCTGGAGTGAGTCAATGTCCCATTATTCTCAGTGGGTGGGGAGCTGGATTCAGGAAACTGGCCATCAACCTCAGTGGGTGGGGAGCTGGATTCCTCAGAGAGATGGCTGGGGTGAGTCAATGTCCGATTATTCTCAGTGGGTGGAGAGCTGGATTCAGGAAGCTGGCCATCAACCTCAGTGGGGTGAGAGCTGGATTCAGGAAGCTTGCCATCAACCTCAGTGGGTGGAGAGCTGGATTCAGGAACTTTGCCATCAACCTCAGTGGGTGGGGAGCTGGATTCCTCAGAGAGATGGCTGGGGTGAGTCAATGTCCCATTATTCTCAGTGGGTGGAGAGCTGGATTCAGTAAGTTTGCCATTAACCTCAATGGGTGGAGAGCTGGATTCAGGAAGCTGGCCATCAACCTCAGTGGGGTGAGAGCTGGATTCAGGAAGCTTGCCATCAACCTCAGTGGGTGGAGAGCTGGATTCAGGAACTTTGCCATCAACCTCAGTGGGTGGGGAGCTGGATTCCTCAGAGAGATGGCTGGGGTGAGTCAATGTCCCATTATTCTCAGTGGGGTGAGAGCTGGATTCAGGAAGCTTGCCATCAACCTCATGTGATGGAGAGCTGGATTCCTCAGAGAGATGGCTGGAATGAGTCAATGTCCCATTCTTCTCAGTGGGTGGAGAGCTGGATTCAGTAAGCTTGCCATCAACCTCAGTGGGTGGAGAGCTGGATTCCTCAGAGAGATGGCTGGAGTGAGCCTGTGTCCCATTATTCTCAGTGGGTGGAGAGCTGGATTCAGGAAGCTTGCCATCAACCTCAGTGGGTGGGGAGCTGGATTCCTCAGGGAGATGGCTGGGGTGAGTCAATATCCCATTATTCTCAGTGGGGTAAGAGCTGGATTTAGGAAGCTGGCCATCAACCTCAGCAGGGTGAGAGCTGGATTCAGGAAGCTTGCCATCAACCTCAGTTGATGGAGAGCTGGATTCCTCAGAGAGATGGCTGGGGTGAGTCAATGTCCCATTATTCTCAGTGGGTGGAGAGCTGGATTCAGGAAGCTTGCCATCAACCTCAGTGGGTGGGGAGCTGGATTCCTCAGAGAGATGGCTGGGGTGAGTCAATGTCCCTTTATTCTCAGTGGGGTGAGAGCTGGATTCAGGAAGCTTGCCATCAACCTCAGTTGATGGAGAGCTGGATTCCTCAGAGAGATGGCTGGGGTGAGTCAATGTCCCATTATTCTCAGTGGGTGGAGAGCTGGATTCAGTAAGCTTGCCATCAACCTCAGTGGGTGGAGAGCTGGATTCAGGAAGCTTGCCATCAACCTCAGTTGATGGAGAGCTGGATTCCTCAGAGAGATGGCTGGGGTGAGTCAATGTCCCATTATTCTCAGTGGGTGGAGAGCTGGATTCCTCAGAGAGATGGCTGTAATGAGTCAATGTCCCATTATTCTCAGTGGGTGGAGAGCTGGATTCAGGAAGCTTGCCATCAACCTCAGTGGGTGGGGAGCTGGATTCCTCAGAGAGATGGCTGGGGTGAGTCAATGTCCCATTATTCCCGGTGGGGTGAGAGCTGGATTTAGGAAGCTGGCCATCAACCTCAGCGGGGTGAGAGCTGGATTCAGGAAGCTTGCCATCAACCTCAGTTGATGGAGAGCTGGATTCCTCAAAGAGATGGCTGGGGTGAGTCAGTGTCCCATTATTCTCAGTGGGTGGAGAGCTGGATTCAGTAAGCTTGACATCAACCTCAGTGGGTGGAGAGCTGGATTCCTCAGAGAGATGACTGGGGTGAGTCAATGTCCCATTATTCTCAGTGGGTGGAGAGCTGGATTCAGGAAGCTTGCCATCAACCTCAGTGGGTGAAGAACGGGATTCCTCAGTGCAGAGGGGACATTGACTCAGTGCAGCCCCATCAACCTTGGTGGGTGGAGAGCTGGATTCCTCGGAGAGATGGCTGGGGTGAGCCTGTGTCCCATTATTCTCAGTGGGTGGAGAGCTGGATTCAGGAAGCTTGCCATCAACCTCAGTAGGTGGAGAGCTGGATTTCTCAGAGAGATGACTGGGGTGAGTCAATGTCCCATTAACCCCAATGGGGAAAAAGCTGGATTCAGGAAGCTGGCCATCAACCTCAGTGGGGTGAGAGCTGGATTCAGGAAGCTTGCCATCAACCTCAGTGGGTGGAGAGCTGAATTCCTCAGAGAGATGAGTGGGGTGAGTCAATGTCCCATTAACCCCAGTGGGGAAAAAGCTGAATTCAGGAAGCTTGCCATCAACCTCAGTGGGTGGAGAGCTGGATTCAGGAAGCTTGCCATCAACCTCAGTGGGTGGGGAGCTGGATTCCTCAGAGAGATGGCTGGGGTGAGTCAATGTCCCATTATTCTCAGTGGGGTGAGAGCTGGATTCAGGAAGCTTGCCATCAACCTCATGTGATGGAGAGCTGGATTCCTCAGAGAGATGGCTGGAATGAGTCAATGTCCCATTCTTCTCAGTGGGTGGAGAGCTGGATTCAGTAAGCTTGCCATCAACCTCAGTGGGTGGAGAGCTGGATTCCTCAGAGAGATGGCTGGAGTGAGCCTGTGTCCCATTATTCTCAGTGGGTGGAGAGCTGGATTCAGGAAGCTTGCCATCAACCTCAGTGGGTGGGGAGCTGGATTCCTCAGGGAGATGGCTGGGGTGAGTCAATATCCCATTATTCTCAGTGGGGTAAGAGCTGGATTTAGGAAGCTGGCCATCAACCTCAGCAGGGTGAGAGCTGGATTCAGGAAGCTTGCCATCAACCTCAGTTGATGGAGAGCTGGATTCCTCAGAGAGATGGCTGGGGTGAGTCAATGTCCCATTATTCTCAGTGGGTGGAGAGCTGGATTCAGGAAGCTTGCCATCAACCTCAGTGGGTGGGGAGCTGGATTCCTCAGAGAGATGGCTGGGGTGAGTCAATGTCCCTTTATTCTCAGTGGGGTGAGAGCTGGATTCAGGAAGCTTGCCATCAACCTCAGTTGATGGAGAGCTGGATTCCTCAGAGAGATGGCTGGGGTGAGTCAATGTCCCATTATTCTCAGTGGGTGGAGAGCTGGATTCAGTAAGCTTGCCATCAACCTCAGTGGGTGGAGAGCTGGATTCAGGAAGCTTGCCATCAACCTCAGTTGATGGAGAGCTGGATTCCTCAGAGAGATGGCTGGGGTGAGTCAATGTCCCATTATTCTCAGTGGGTGGAGAGCTGGATTCCTCAGAGAGATGGCTGTAATGAGTCAATGTCCCATTATTCTCAGTGGGTGGAGAGCTGGATTCAGGAAGCTTGCCATCAACCTCAGTGGGTGGGGAGCTGGATTCCTCAGAGAGATGGCTGGGGTGAGTCAATGTCCCATTATTCTCGGTGGGGTGAGAGCTGGATTTAGGAAGCTGGCCATCAACCTCAGCGGGGTGAGAGCTGGATTCAGGAAGCTTGCCATCAACCTCAGTTGATGGAGAGCTGGATTCCTCAAAGAGATGGCTGGGGTGAGTCAGTGTCCCATTATTCTCAGTGGGTGGAGAGCTGGATTCAGTAAGCTTGACATCAACCTCAGTGGGTGGAGAGCTGGATTCCTCAGAGAGATGACTGGGGTGAGTCAATGTCCCATTATTCTCAGTGGGTGGAGAGCTGGATTCAGGAAGCTTGCCATCAACCTCAGTGGGTGAAGAACGGGATTCCTCAGTGCAGAGGGGACATTGACTCAGTGCAGCCCCATCAACCTTGGTGGGTGGAGAGCTGGATTCCTCGGAGAGATGGCTGGGGTGAGCCTGTGTCCCATTATTCTCAGTGGGTGGAGAGCTGGATTCAGGAAGCTTGCCATCAACCTCAGTAGGTGGAGAGCTGGATTTCTCAGAGAGATGACTGGGGTGAGTCAATGTCCCATTAACCCCAATGGGGAAAAAGCTGGATTCAGGAAGCTGGCCATCAACCTCAGTGGGGTGAGAGCTGGATTCAGGAAGCTTGCCATCAACCTCAGTGGGTGGAGAGCTGAATTCCTCAGAGAGATGAGTGGGGTGAGTCAATGTCCCATTAACCCCAGTGGGGAAAAAGCTGAATTCAGGAAGCTTGCCATCAACCTCAGTGGGTGGAGAGCTGGATTCAGGAAGCTTGCCATCAACCTCAGTGGGTGAAGAGCTGGATTCCTCAGAGAGATGGCTGGGGTGAGTCAATGTCCCATTATTCTCAGTGGGTGGAGAGCTGGATTCAGGAAGCTTGCCATCAACCTCAGTGGGTGAAGAACGGGATTCCTCTGTGCAGAGGGGACATTGACTCAGTGCAGCCCCATCAACCTTCGTGGGTGGAGAGCTGGATTCCTCAGAGAGATGACTCGGGTGAGTCAATGTCCCATTATTCTCAGTGGGTGGAGCGCTGGATTCAGTAAGCTTGACATCAACCTCAGTGGGTGGAGAACTGGATTCCTCAGAGAGATGGCTGGGGTGAGTCAATGTCCCATTATTCTCAGTGGGTGGAGAGCTGGATTCAGGAAGCTTGCCATCAACCTCAGTGGGTGGGGAGCTGGATTCCTCAGAGAGATGGCTGGGGTGAGTCAATGTCCCATTAACCCCAGTGGGGAAAAGGCTGGATTCAGGAAGCTGGCCATCAACCTCAGTTGGTGGAGAGCTGGATTCCTCAGAGAGATGGCTGGGGTGAGTCAATGTCCCATTAACCCCAGTGGGGAAAAGGCTGGATTCAGGAAGCTGGCCATCAACCTCAGTTGGTGGAGAGCTGGATTCCTCAGAGAGATGGCTTGAGTGAGCCTGTGTCCAATTATTCTCAGTGGGTGGAGAGCTGGATTCAGGAAGCTTGCCATCAACCTCAGTTGGTGGAGAGCTGGATTCCGGAAGCTTGCCATCAACCTCAGCGGGGTGAGAGTTGGATTCAGGAAGCTTGCCATCAACGTCAGTGGGTGGGGAGCTGGATTCCTCAGAGAGATGGCTGGGGTGAGTCAATGTCCCATTAACCCCAGTGGGGAAAAAGCTGAATTCAGGAAGCTTGCCATCAACCTCAGCGGGGTGAGAGTTGGATTCAGGAAGCTTGCCATCAACTTCAGTGGGTGGGGAGCTGGATTCCTCAGAGAGATGGCTGGGGTGAGTCAATGTCCCACTAACCACAGTGGGGAAAAAGCTGAATTCAGGAAGCTTGCCATCAACCTCAGTGGGTGGAGAGCTGGATTCAGGAAGGTGGCCATCAACCTCAGTGGGTGGAGAGCTGGATTCCTCAGAGAGATGGGGTGAGTGAGTCAATGTCCCATTAACCCCAGTGGGGAAAAAGCTGAATTCAGGAAGCTTGCCATCAACCTCAGTGGGGTGAGAGCTGGATTCAGGAAGCTTGCCATCAACCTCAGTGGGGTGAGAGCTGGATTCAGGAAGCTGGCCATCAACCTCAGTGGGGTGAGAGCTGGATTCAGGAAGCTGGCCATCAACCTCAGTGGGTGGAGAGCTGGATTCCTCAGAGAGATGGCTGGGGTGAGTCAATGTCCCATTAACCCCAGTGGGGAAAAAGCTGAATTCAGGAAGCTTGCCATCAACCTCAGTGGGTGGAGAGCTGGATTCAGGAAGCTTGCCATCTACCTCAGTGGAGAGAGGGCTCGTCAGTGGCCCATTAGCCTCAGTGGGTGGAGAGCTGGATTCCTCAGAGAGATGACTCGGGTGAGTCAATGTCCCATTATTCTCAGTGGGTGGAGCGCTGGATTCAGTAAGCTCTACATCAACCTCAGTGGGTGGAGAGCTGGATTCAGGAAGCTGGCCATCAACCTCAGTGGGTGGAGAGCTGGATTCCTCAGAGAGATGGCTGGGGTGAGTCAATGTCCCATTAACCCCAGTGGGGAAAAAGCTGAATTCAGGAAGCTTGCCATCAACCTCAGTGGGTGGAGAGCTGGATTCAGGAAGCTTGCCATCTACCTCAGTGGAGAGAGGGCTGGTCAGTGGCCCATTAGCCTCAGTGGGTGGAGAGCTGGATTCCTCAGAGAGATGACTGGGGTGAGTCAATGTCCCATTAACCCCAGTGGGGAAAAAGCTGAATTCAGGAAGCTTGCCATCAACCTCAGTGGGTGGAGAGCTGGATTCAGGAAGCTTGCCATCAACCTCCGTGGAGAGAGCGCTGGTCAGTGGCCCATTGGCCTCAGTGGGGTCAGAGTTGGATTCCGTTAAGTTCCCATCCATACCTAAATGAAATTGAAAGTGAGAAGAGTTGCAATGATTTCTGCTCATGGTTAGTGACTGTACAAAAAAATTACCTTTTTGGACCAATAGCCCAGATGCATTTTTTAAAGGCAGCACAACAGCCATATTACATTTTGTCAACACTGGCTGTACTGGATTTTGGTTGGTGAAGGATCCACCTAGAAAACATAAGGCACTAATAACCTTAATACAATAAGTCACAAGGCCTTGTTAAAGTTAACCATGCATAGTGAAAATGGCTCAGTGTTTGCCACTTAAGAGTTCCCAACCTTTGCTTGCCAAGCGTACTTGCTCAACATCAGTCTGGCCTAATTGACGCCCAACTGGAGAAGCAAAGCCTGAAAACAAGATGCAGGATTTAAAAAAAAAACAACAAGTCATATGTATTTGAAACACTAAAGTAAATATAACTATACCATTGAACACCAAATGGTGACACAAAAATACCAAAAACATAAAGTTTGACACAGCCATCTTGATTAAAGATTAAACAATCACCAATCTTTCTATGTTTTATACAACAGGCATGCAAGTCAGAGCTTATAAAATAACACAGATTTTCATCACCTGGGTTTGTTGTTGAAGTGCAATTAGTGACACAGGACCCACTCGTTAACATTCCCATGCACTCATTGGTTGGTTGAAAAATCACTATTGTGATTTTCAAAAAGTTCTAAAAGGTTTCAACTTTAATTGTTTCTATGAGAAAAGAGATCAGTATCTTTATTAACACATCAGATTCTATGGTTTTTCCATTAAACTAGACACAAAAAACAAAGATGAATTAAAGTGACATCTGAACACATAAATGAGCCAAAATTGTCAAACATAGTAAATGGTCACATTTAACTAGCATTTAACTAATTATTTAGCTCATGACTGGATGACCAAGTAATTAAAATTGTAAATTACATTTCACAACATTCAAGTAAAATAGATTTAAATCACAGTATTTCAAAATTTTACAGTTAATATTTAAATCAAATAATTGCCACCTTTTGACTGAGAATGTCAAAAACATTCCAAACTTTTGACAGCTAGTGTAGATGGTTGTCAAATGCATAAACAAAATCTCATTTCAGATTTATGCTGACTAACTGGCTCTGAAATATTCTTACTGAACAGGAAATTGGACCAATGTAACCATGTTTTGATTACTTCCTGATTTTAGGCATTGAAAGGATCTCCCAACTACCTGTACCAAATGTGGTGGAACATGATGCTAAACTTCCCGAAGAACGATAAAACAAATGTTCAGTGAACATTCTGGCCCATGTCATGTCTTTTGCATTTCTGTGGATTAAACAGATGAGTGCTAGTTTTTAAAAGCTTGTTGAAACCTTAAGGCCTGCAAAGCCACATCATCTAATTGAGCAAAAATTATATGGGGTTTGCCTCTGAAATGTCATGAAAATGCCCCAAAGAAAAGTAAATTTGGACAGTTATGACAAGTTACTTTTGAACAGTAGTGGAACAAAAAGAGGCTGTATAACAGGATAAAAGGACAAAAAAGCAAATTTTCCAGAAAAATAACTGGTTTTATTGACTAAAAACAAGATCTGAAAGTGGCAGAGATGTACAGAACTACTAAGAGACTTTAGTGCACAAGAAGGTCTCCGTCAATGTCGCATCAACCTCAGCGTTTAGAGGGCTGGATTCCACAACAGGGACAGAGCTGCACTTCAACTTCCGATGACGCTCAGTGGGGACATAGCTGGACTTCAGCTGGCCATGAACCGCAGTGGGGTGAGAGCTGGATTCAGGAAGCTTGCCATCTACCTCGGTGGAGAGAGGGCTCGTCAATGGCCCATTAGCCTCAGTGGGTGGAGAGCTGGATTCCTCAGAGAGATGACTCGGGTGAGTCAATGTCCCATTTTTCTCAGTGGGTGGAGCACTGGATTCAGTAAGCTTGACATCAACCTCAGTGGGGTGAGAGCTGGATTCAGGAAGCTTTCCATCAACCTCAGTGGGGTGAGAGCTGGATTGAGGAAGCTGGCCATCAACCTCAGTGAATGGAGAGCTGGATTCCTCAGAGAGATGGCTGGGGTGAGTCAATGTCCCATTATTCTCAGTGGGTGGAGAGCTGGATTCAGGAAGCTTGCCATCAACCTCAGTGGGTGGAGAGCTGGATTCCTCAGAGAGATGGCTGGGGTGAGCCTGTGTCCCATTAACCCCAGTGAGGAAAAAGCTGAATTCAGGAAGCTTGCCATCAACCTCAGTGGGTGGAGAGCTGGATTCCTCAGAGAGATGGCTGGGGTGAGCCTGTGTCCCATTAACCCCAGTGAGGAAAAAGCTGAATTCAGGAAGCTTGCCATCAACCTCAGTGGGTGGAGAGCTGGATTCCTCAGAGAGATGGCTGGGGTGAGCCTGTGTCCCATTAACCCCAGTGGGGAAAAAGCTGAATTCAGGAAGCTTGCCATCAACCTCAATGGGTGGAGAGCTGGATTCAGGAAGCTTGCCATCAACCTCAGTGGGTGGAGAGCTGGATTCCTCAGAGAGATGGCTGGGGTGAGTCAATGTCCCATTATTCTCAGTGGGGTGAGAGCTGGATTCAGGAAGCTGGCCATCAACCTCAGTGGGTGGAGAGCTGGATTCCTCAGAGAGATGACTGGGGTGAATCGATGTCCCATTATTCTCAGTGGGTGGAGAGCTGGATTCAGGAAACTTGCCATCAACCTCAGTGGGTGGAGAGCTGGATTCCTCAGAGAGATGACTGGGGTGAGTCAATGTCCCATTATTCTCAGTGGGTGGAGAGCTGGATTCAGGAAGCTTGCCATCAACCTCAGTTGGTGGAGAGCTGGATTCCTCAGAGAGATGGCTGGGGTGAGCCTGTGTCCCATTAACCCCAGTGGGGAAAAAGCTGGATTCAGGAAGCTGGCCATCAACCTCAGTAGGGTGAGCGCTGGATTCAGGAAGCTTGCCATCAACCTCAGTTGGTGGAGAGCTGGATTCCTCAGAGAGATGGCTGGGGTTAGTCAATGTCCCATTAACCCCAGTGGGGAAAAAGCTGGATTCAGGAAGCTGGCCATCAACCTCAGTTGGTGGAGAGCTGGATTCCTCGGTGGAGAGGGGACATTGACTCAGTGCAGCCCCATCAACCTTGGTGGATGGAGAGCTGGATCCCTCAGAGAGATGGCTGGGGTGAGTCAATGTCCCATTATTGTCAGTGGGTGGAGAGCTGGATTCCTCAGAGAGATGGCTGGAGTGAGCCCGTGTCCCATTAACCCCAGTGGGGAAAAAAGCGGAATTCAGGAAGCTTGCCATCAACCTCAGTGGGTGGAGAGCTGGATTCAGGAAGCTGGCCATCAACCTCAGTGGGGTGAGAGCTGGATTCAGGAAGCTTGCCATCAACCGCAGTATGTGGAGAGCTGGATTCCTCAGAGAGATGGCTGGGGTGAGTCAATGTCCCATTATTGTCAGTGGGTGGAGAGCTGGATTCCTCAGAGAGATGGCTGGGGTGAGTCAATGTCCCATTATTGTCAGTGGGTGGAGAGCTGGATTCCTCAGAGAGATGGCTGGGGTGAGTCAATGTCCCATTATTGTCAGTGGGTGGAGAGCTGGATTCAGGAGGCTGGCCATCAACCTCAGTGGGGTGAGAGCTGGATTCAGGAAGCTTGCCATCAACCGCAGTATGTGGAGAGCTGGATTCCTCAGAGAGATGGCTGGAGTGAGCCCGTGTCCCATTATTCTCAGTGGGTAGAGAGCTGGATTCAGGAAGCTTGCCATCAACCTCAGTGGGTGGAGAGCTGGATTCCTCAGAGAGATGGCTGGAGTGAGCCCGTGTCCCATTAACCCCAGTGGGGAAAAAGCGGAATTCAGGAAGCTTGCCATCAACCTCAGTGGGTGGAGAGCTGGATTCAGGAAGCTGGCCATCAACCTCAGTGGGGTGAGAGCTGGATTCAGGAAGCTTGCCATCAACCGCAGTATGTGGAGAGCTGGATTCCTCAGAGAGATGGCTGGGGTGAGTCAGTGTCCCATTATTCTCAGTGGGTGGAGAGCTGGATTCCTCAGAGAGATGGCTGGGGTGAGTCAATGTCCCATTAACCCCAGTGGGGAAAAAGCTGGATTCAGGAAGCTTGCCATCAACCTCAGTGGGTGGGGAGCTGGATTCCTCAGAGAGATGGCTGGGGTGAGTCAATGTCCCATTATTGTCAGTGGGTGGAGAGCTGGATTCAGGAAGCTTGCCATCAACCACAGTGGGTGGAGAGCTGGATTCCTCAGAGAGATGGCTGGGGTGAGTCAATGTCCCATTGTCAGTGGGTGGAGAGCTGGATTCCTCAGAGAGATGGCTGGGGTGAGTCAGTGTCCCAATATTCTCAGTGGGTGGAGAGCTGGATTCCTCAGAGAGATGGCTGGAGTGAGCCCGTGTCCCATTATTCTCAGTGGGTAGAGAGCTGGATTCAGGAAGCTTGCCATCAACCTCAGTGGGTGGAGAGCTGGATTCCTCAGAGAGATGGCTGGAGTGAGCCCGTGTCCCATTAACCCCAGTGGGGAAAAAGCGGAATTCAGGAAGCTTGCCATCAACCTCAGTGGGTGGAGAGCTGGATTCAGGAAGCTGGCCATCAACCTCAGTGGGTGGAGAGCTGGATTCCTCAGAGAGATGGCTGGGGTGAGTCAATGTCCCATTATTGTCAGTGGGTGGAGAGCTGGATTCAGGAAGCTTGCCATCAACCACAGTGGGTGGAGAGCTGGATTCCTCAGAGAGATGGGGTGAGTGAGTCAATGTCCCATTAATCCCAGTGGGAAAAAAGCTGAATTCAGGAAGCTTGCCATTAACCTCAGTGGGTGGGGAGCTGGATTCCTCAGAGAGATGGCTGGGGTGAGTCAATGTCCCATTATTCTCAGTGGGTGGAGAGCTTGATTCAGGAAGCTGGCCATCAACCTCAGTGTGGTGAGAGCCGGATTCAGGAAGCTTGCCATCAACCTCAGTGGGTGGAGAGCTGGATTCCTCAGGGAGATGGCTGGGGTGAGTCAATGTCCCATTATTCTCAGTGGGTGGAGAGCTGGATTCCTCAAAGAGATGGCTGGGGTGAGTCAATGTCCCATTATTCTCAGTGGGTGGAGAGCTGGATTCTGTAAGCTTGCCATCAACCTCAGTGGGTGGAGAGCTGGATTCAGGAATTTTGCCATCAACCTCAGTGAGTGAAGAATGGGATTCCTCGGTGCAGAGGGGACATTGACTCAGTGCAGTCCCATCAACCTTGTTGGGTGGAGAGCTGGATTCCTCGGAGAGATGGCTTGGGTGAGTCAGTGTCCCATTATTCTCAGTGGGTGGAGAACTGGATTCAGTAAGCTTGCCATCAACCACAGTGGGTGGAGATCTGGATTCAGGAAGCTTGCCATCAACCTCAGTGGGTGGGGAGCTGGATTCCTCAGAGAGATGGCTGGGGTGAATCAATGTCACATTAACCCCAGTGGGGAAAAAGCTGGATTCAGGAAGCTTGCCATCAACCTCAGTGGGTGGGGAGCTGGATTCCTCAGAGAGATGGCTGGGGTGAATCAATGTCCCATTAACCCCAGTGGGGAAAAAGCTGAATTCAGGAAGCTTGCCATCAACCTCAGTGGGTGGAGAGCTGGATTCAGGAAGCTTGCCATCAACCTCAGCGGAGAGAGGGTTGGTCAGTGGCCCATTAGCCTCAGTGGGGTCAGAGCTGGATTCCGTCAAGTTCCCATCCATACCTAAATAAAATTGAAAGTGAGAAGAGTTGCAATGGTTTCTGCTCATGGTTAGTGACTGTACAAAAAAGTTACCTTTTTGGACCAATAGCCCAGATGCATTTTTTAAAGGCACCACAACAGCCATATTACATTTTGTCAACACTGGCTGTACTGGATTTTGGTTGGTGAAGGATCCACCTAGAAAACATAAGGCACTAATAACCTTAATACAATAAGTCACAAGGTCTTGTTAAAGTTAATCATGCATAGTGAAAATGGCTCAGTGTTTGCCACTTAAGAGTTCCCAACCTTTGCTCGCTAAGCGTACTTGCTCAACATCAGTCTGGCCTAATTGACGCCCAACTGGAGAAGCAAAGCCTGAAAACAAGATGCAGGATTTAAAAAAAAAAAACAACAAGCCATATGTATTTGAAACACTAAAGTAAATATAACTATACCATTGAACACCAAATGGTGACACAAAAATACCAAAAACATAAAGTTTGACACTGCCATCTTGATTAAAGATTAAACAATCACCAATCTTTCTATGTTTTATACAACAGGCATGCAAGTCAGAGCTTATAAAATAACACAGATTTTCATCACCTGGGTTTGTTGTTGAAGTGCAATTAGTGGCACAGGACCCACTCGTTAACATTCCCATGCACTCATTGGTTGGTTGAAAAATCACTATTGTGATTTTCAAAATGTTCTAAAAGGTTTCAACTTTATTTGTTTCTATGAGAAAAGAGATCAGTATCTTTATTAACTCTTCAGATTATATATATATTATAATGATTTTTCCATTGAACCAGACACAAAGAACAAAGATGAATTAAAGTGACATCTGAACACATAAATAATGAGGAAAAATGTCCAATGTCAAACATAGTAAATGGTCACATTTAACTAGCATTTAACTAATTATTAAGCTCATAACTTCATAACTGGATGAGCTACTTCATTTTGCAAACTACTGCCAAATAATTAAAAAATGAAGTGAAGTTAGTACCATTGTAAATTTTAGCAGAGCGCTATTCTAAGTTAGCACAAAACTGCAAAAACAAAAAAGATTTTCTTCTTCTAAACATTCCTAAATCGAGACACATTTAATTGAAAGTTTATATGTAATATAAAAACAAATTCAGCCAGTGGATTCAGAAAAATAAACCTTAAAAATTTGAAGTTTATTGTTCTGAGCTGATTGTCAGGTATTTTATTTTTCCGATTTTAATTTAATATTTAATATTTTTCATTTAATATTGATGAGCTTTTCAGAAAACTTAATACTTTAAGTCATTTTGCTTAAGCAAATGGTCGTGATTCAGGAATGTTTCTATAACTGCACTGGAAAACAAAGCATAAATACTGAAGAATCATAAATGTGTCGCGGGTGTCTAACAATCAGTACAGAGAAGTCTTTGGAACTGTACTTAAGTACGTGATTTATTCTTGATGGCAATACAGTGACAGCGTATTCCTTTAACACTGAGTTCATACAGTAGCTTTTAAACAGCACAATATTATTATTGAGCTTTTAGTTTTATAGGACAAAAATTTGTATTATAAATAACACCTTAATTATTGAACTCATTAATTAGTCAATTGGTGTAACTGATGAGTTAACGAGTTACACAGATGACAGATGGTTCTTGGTGTGGCTTTAAAACTCCTTGTTTGAGTGAACAGGTGTTTAACAGCTCAGAATAAGAAAGAAGATGAGTGTTTTTAAAATTATCATTCTAATGGTTTTCCATCACCAGTTAGAATGTCGTGGTAAGTTATGTTATGGTCTTAAACTAATGTTGTAGACTGACACTTTTCACAATTTCTTTTCATTTTCAGTACTCAAGTCTTCATTGGAAGGTAACTTCAGCCTGGATGCCACTGGCGAATCTGGTCCTGTTCAAGGCAACTTCAGCCTGGATGCCACTGGCGAATCTGGTCCTGTTCAAGGCAACTTCAGCCTGGATGCCACTGGCGAATCTGGTCCTGTTCAAGGCAACTTCAGCCTGGATGCCACTGGTGAATCTGGTCCTGTTCAAGGTAACTTCAGCCTGGATGCCACTGGCGGATCTGGTCCTGTTCAAGTCAACTTCAGCCTGGATGCCACTGGCGAATCTGGTCCTGTTCAAGGCAACTTCAGCCTGGATGCCACTGGTGAATCTGGTCCTGTTCAAGGCAACTTCAGCCTGGATGCCACTGGTGAATCTGGTCCTGTTCAAGGCAACTTCAGCCTGGATGCCACTGGTGAATCTGGTCCTGTTCAAGGTAACTTCAGCCTGGATGCCACTGGCGGATCTGGTCCTGTTCAAGTCAACTTCAGCCTGGATGCCACTGGCGAATCTGGTCCTGTTCAAGGTAACTTCAGCCTGGATGCCACTGGCGAATCTGGTCCTGTTCAAGGTAACTTCAGCCTGGATGCCACTGGCGAATCTGGTCCTGTTCAAGGTAACTTCAGCCTGGATGCCACTGGCGAATCTGGTCCTGTTCAAGGTAACTTCAGCCTGGATGCCACTGGTGAATCTGGTCCTGTTCAAGGCAACTTCAGTCTGGATGCCACTGGTGAATCTGGTCCTGTTCAAGGTAACTTCAGCCTGGATGCCACTGGCGAATCTGGTCCTGTTCAAGTCAACTTCAGCCTGGATGCCACTGGTGAATCTGGTCCTGTTCAAGGTAACTTCAGCCTGGATGCCACTGGTGAATCTGGTCCTGTTCAAGTCAACTTCAGCCTGGATGCCACTGGCGAATCTGGTCCTGTTCAAGGTAACTTCAGCCTGGATGCCACTGGTGAATCTGGTCCTGTTCAAGGCAACTTCAGCCTGGATGCCACTGGTGAATCTGGTCCTGTTCAAGGCAACTTCAGCCTGGATGCCACTGGTGAATCTGGTCCTGTTCAAGGCAACTTCAGCCTGGATGCCACTGGCGAATCTGGTCCTGTTCAAGGCAACTTCAGCCTGGATGCCACTGGCGAATCTGGTCCTGTTCAAGGCAACTTCAGCCTGGATGCCACTGGCGAATCTGGTCCTGTTCAAGGCAACTTCAGCCTGGATGCCACTGGCGAATCTGGTCCTGTTCAAGGCAACTTCAGCCTGGATGCCACTGGCGAATCTGGTCCTGTTCAAGGCAACTTCAGCCTGGATGCCACTGGCGAATCTGGTCCTGTTCAAGGCAACTTCAGCCTGGATGCCACTGGCGAATCTGGTCCTGTTCAAGGCAACTTCAGCCTGGATGCCACTGGCGAATCTGGTCCTGTTCAAGGTAACTTCAGCCTGGATGCCACTGGCGAATCTGGTCCTGTTCAAGGCAACTTCAGCCTGGATGCCACTGGCGAATCTGGTCCTGTGCAAGGTAACTTCAGCCTAAATGCTGCAGATGTATTTAAATGACTCTGTGAACTCCCTTCTGGAACTTCAGATCTGTTCAGTCAATCCTGGATGCTTGTTCTGCAAGTAACTTTTAGATCTGTATTTCATAGAAGTCATTTTTGTCCTTGTAAATTGCTTGACTGTCTCCTAATAAAAGACTGACGAATTTAAAAGCTTTTTCATTCTGAAACTTCAGTAGTGCTTGTATTCACATGTGTATTGTGAGTTTTCCATTTGCCCACTGACCAACATGGCAACATGAACCCAATTATACATGTGTAAGTGAAATGGTGCTTTTGACCGCAGATGTTTGCTAAAATATATCAGGATTTACATCACTGACACTAGGAACACTTTTCAATGGAATGGTGCAGGTTCTTTGCCATTAATTGTGTTGTAATGATGCCATTGAGCTGCTATGGGTTTCTCACTTCAAATTTGCATCGGTTTTCCAGTTTACTGTAACCGCTTCTATAGGATCTGCATAAGGTGCTATAGCAGTGGTTCTCAACCTCTCTTCCCTGTAGGCTGCACTATATGACCAAGTATGTCTCACAGGCTGAATATCATTTACATATTTCATCACCAATGAAAACGATCAGTTTTGGTCTTAGATGTTAGATATCCCTAGATGTTGCACAAGAGGCAGTGTTTGCTGGCGGCACATACCATATTGTTGTACTGCAAATACTAGAATAAATTCATTTTCATTTCAGTGTTGGCTGGCAGAGGTTTTTTTGTTGTTAAAGTGAAATTCTCCTGTTTTATAAACTCTCATTCAACAACGAGTGCATTGTTACAATCTTACAACATCAAGCTCTCACACAGCCGCGAGCTGCTCTGAGTGCACAATTCATTTTTTTTTTTTTTTTTTTTTAATTAAAACACAATTACATAAAATTCAATTGTCTTTTGACATTGTAGGTTTTGCATATCCCAAATACTTTACGAGCAAATAAAGGCCCATCTCACTCATTGACTGAAAACTGATTCTTCCATTCCTACTTTCGCTGCTGATGCTATGACTCTTCTTGTTTGCAGTGTGTTCCTTCATTTGTATATGTTCACTTTGTTTTTCTCCAATAAATTTGTCCACTTTGATCCCTAAATTTACAAAAACATTCAGTATATAGTAGGTCTACGCATGTCTGAAAATATGATCACCAAATCATTGACAAAAAACATTACAGCTCAAACTTGTATTCATTTAATCCAATTTAATTTTAAAAAATAAATTGTAAAATTGGAAGATATTTTTTTTTTTTTTAAATGTGGTCTGCATTTGCATTCAGGTTGAGGACGACTGTGATATAGCAATAACTGCTGAGTTACTTGAAATCATTAAACCCAGTAAAATGCCTTAACTGCATTAAGAATTTGGGCAATGAACCTAAACTTTGCATGGTGTCCTAAAACTCTTAAATGCTTTAACTGTGTCACACTGTTGTGAAGTTCTTGCAAATGTGGCATTCGGTCAGTTTGTGTTTCTCCAGAAGGGGGCGCCGTTCACATCACAAAGAACCTGACAAAACCTGCATTCCTTAGAGAATTCCTCAGCATGTCAAAACAGGTCAGCAGATCGATATATGCAGAAGTGTGTTGCCGTTGACTTTTTGTGACATCCATTTAACCACATGGAGTATCCCATGGGTTAGTCCTAAAGGTTAGTGCAACCTTAAACTGACTACTTAAATGACACATGCACTTCTATGCAACGTGTGAACTGCATTTAGTCTTTCACTTTCTCACTGACACTTTTTCATTATCTCCCCCACATTCTCTCACTTCCTAGTTTGCCTAAAAAGGGCATATTATACCGAGTGAAGTATATATGTGTGTGTGTGTGTGTGTGTGCAGGTTTGGGTATACTTTCGAGGGCCAAATGTCCTCACTTATATAGTTACAACTCACTAGTGAGGACATTTTACCGGTCCTCAGTTAAAATATGTAAACGTACATTATTTAAATGTAGTGTTTTGCACATGTTTCTTTAAGGGTTGCAAGCCCATTAACCTGATATAAAATCAGTAGAAGTAGAACATCCTCACTGAAACAAACGTGGGGGATACACGAGAGGAAGAGGTTGTGAGAAGAGAGTGGAAATAATAAAGAAACCGAGAGGAGGGTGTTTAAGATCAGATGAGAATCCTCGCATGCATTTCAGACAGTTTCTCCACTTCCTGTCAGAGACAGGAAGTCACTGAGTCAGTGCCGCATTGAAGGTGGTTTGTGTGCATGTATTCCTTTTTTAGTGGTTTCTGTGTTTTTAATACTGGATTCTGTGCGATGGCGTTGTATGATTGGCTGACTATCTCGTCTTAACACTGGGCAGTTTCACACTATAACTTCATCGATGCAACTGAACCTTGCAAATGTGGTGCTAACCCTGATCTTGAGAACAACTTCAAAATTTCAAGTGGTGTGATTAAACCCTTAACACTAAGTAACAGGATCTATTCTTAAAATCATTGTTTGTTGTTACTTTACCTTCAACTCAGCAAGTTGTGGCATTTCAGGCGCTTTGTTATTTTAAAGCAAACAATTGCTCTCAAAGCTCACAATCTTTGGAGAATGGACATTTTCTTTCATGTATTTGACTGGCAAATGAGTTTCCTCTTAACACACAAGGCTTTTTCTTAGCCAACCACAAACTCCACCCAGATTTACAAGCTTACGTTGACAGCAGACTGTAGAACTTCCACTCAATCTATAAAACAGAAATTAGCATGGCTGTTAAAGGTACCGCAGACAAACAAAAAAAGAGTTTATAACATATGTGTCATCATAGTCTTCTTCGATGTGATTTCCAACTTCTGAGGCTAAAAAAAACAGTGTTTAATATTGGTGAAGGACTACTCTACCCACAATCCCACTGTCAAAGAAGGCATTGTTACCATCAGCCGCCGCCCACTTCCACAAACCAAAGAGTTTCTATGCACTCTCAATCTACTTATATATGAATTTACCAATAATTTGCAATAAAAGTCATATATGTTGTTTATATTTATGTGGATCTAATTAAGGGTTTCTTTAGGCAAAAGGTCATAGACCCTTATAATTTCCCCTGTCTATTTTTCACTTAAGTAATCCCTTACAAAAAGTTAACTCTCATATTCCTAAGTATAAAATAAGGTTACACTGAGTTGTCTAACACAAAATGCGTTGATAGCGAGTGATTTGTTCATTTTGCGTTGACCAAACCAGCTTGATATTTGAATTCATAAAGTTTTAAATATGGATATTTGTCTTACAAAAACCCATCGCATCACGTCAAAAGGCCTTTATTAACCCTTTGTAGCCGCTTACTTTGGATTACTTTGATTATGGATGGATGTTTTTTTTGTTGTTCAAAATGTGGGCCCCCATTCTGATAGTGTTGGTCTGAAAGAAGATGGTCATATACACCTAAGATGGCTTGAGTGTGAGTAAATCATGGAATAATTTTCATTTTTGGGTGAACTATCCCTTTAAGGGATATATGCAATGCTCTCATTTCCTTATAGGTAAGGGGAAATCACAGTTGTCACTTTAAAAAACGTATTCAACTGTTCATCGGTGTTTATCTAGAACTCTGGACGTTGTACTATTAGTTTAGTGATTTAATGAGCTTTTATTGACTGAAGATCTATGCTTATGCAATCTCTCTGCTTACTTGGCTCACAAAGGCCTATTGCTGATCAATTGTCTTGATAAACTCAAAGATACGGATGTCTCTGCTCTGTCTGTGCTGGCCTCAAATACATTCTACACAGCCAGCAAATAGAATCCTAGTACTGGGTGTGTGTGTGTGTGTGTATTTGCCTGCCTCGCAGGCATACATTCTCTTTCCACTACATTAGTCAGCGTGTGTTCGCATGTTATGATAGAAACGTCTCTCACTCTGGTCAAACCAGTGAGAACATGAGCGTGAATTCCACAGCTCCAGTAGATTTGACTTCTAAACTCTTCAGCGCTCATTAGTCTCCGGTAGAGTTTGCGATGCTCAAATCTGCCGTTTCTCTTTCGTTAACCATGTTTTTCTCTCTTAAAAGCGAAACAGAAGAAAAATAGAAATTTTAGTTTGCATTAAGAAAAACTTTTTTTATTTGTCATTGTTATTTGCAACCCTTTCACTTTTAAGGGATTTTTTTTTTTATTTGTTATTTACAGTAAGATAACAATACTTCTGCAGTGTTTAAAGTAGTCAATGTTAATTTCACAAAATGATTTTTAAAATTAAAAGATCTATTTGTGAATTAACTTAATAAATACTCCAGATTTTTACAAACCAACCTTAACAAAGATTAATAAATGCTTTAAAAATATACATTGCTCATTGTATATGTTATGCATTTACTACACTAAAAAAATTTGGTTTATTTTTCTACCCAAGTCCTGGGTTGAACCTTTTGAGTCATTTTTTGGAGTTAATTTTCTAGTGTTTGAGTAGTTTTTGTGTTACACAGATCCTGGGTCAGACATAACAACCCAGTGTTTGGGTAGTTTTTGTGTTACACAGATCCTGGGTCAGACATAACAACCCAGTGTTTGGGTAGTTTTTGTGTTACACAGATCCTGGGTCAGATGTAACAACCCAGTGTTTGGGTAGTTTTTGTGTTACACAGATCCTGGGTCAGACGTAACAACCCAGTGTTTGGGTAGTTTTTGTGTTACTCAGATCCTGGGTCAGACTTAACAACCCAGTGTTTGGGTAGTTTTTGTGTTACTCAGATCCTGGGTCAGACGTAACAACCCAGCGTTTGGGTGGTTTTTGTATTACACAGATCCTGGGTCAGACGTAACAACCCAGCGTTTGGGTGGTTTTTGTGTTACACAGATCCTGGGTCAGACGTAACAACCCAGCGTTTGGGTAGTTTTTGTGTTACACAGATCCTAGGTCAGATGTAACAACCCAGTGTTTGTGTGGTTTTTTGTGTTACACAGATCCTGGGTCAGACGTAACAACCCAGCGTTTGAGTAGTTTTTGTGTTACTCAGATCCTGAGTCAGACGTAACAACCCAGTGTTTGGGTAGTTGTTGTGTTACTCAGATCCTGGGTCAGACGTAACAACCCAGCGTTTGGGTAGTTTTTGTGTTACTCAGATCCTGGGTCAGATGTAACAACCCAGTGTTTGTGTGGTTTTTTGTGTTACACAGATCCTGGGTCAGACGTAACAACCCAGCGTTTGAGTAGTTTTTGTGTTACTCAGATCCTGAGTCAGACGTAACAACCCAGTGTTTGGGTAGTTGTTGTGTTACTCAGATCCTGAGTCAGACGTAACAACCCAGCGTTTGGGTGGTTTTTGTATTACACTGATCCTGGGTCAGACGTAACAACCCAGCGTTTGGGTGGTTTTTGTGTTACACAGATCCTGGGTCAGACGTAACAACCCAGCGTTTGGGTGGTTTTTGTATTACACAGATCCTGGGTCAGACGTAACAACCCAGCGTTTGGGTGGTTTTTGTGTTACACAGATCCTGGGTCAGACGTAACAACCCAGCGTTTGGGTAGTTTTTGTGTTACACAGATCCTAGGTCAGATGTAACAACCCAGTGTTTGTGTGGTTTTTTGTGTTACACAGATCCTGGGTCAGACGTAACAACCCAGCGTTTGAGTAGTTTTTGTGTTACTCAGATCCTGAGTCAGACGTAACAACCCAGTGTTTGGGTAGTTGTTGTGTTACTCAGATCCTGGGTCAGACGTAACAACCCAGCGTTTGGGTAGTTTTTGTGTTACTCAGATCCTGGGTCAGATGTAACAACCCAGTGTTTGTGTGGTTTTTTGTGTTACACAGATCCTGGGTCAGACGTAACAACCCAGCGTTTGAGTAGTTTTTGTGTTACTCAGATCCTGAGTCAGACGTAACAACCCAGTGTTTGGGTAGTTGTTGTGTTACTCAGATCCTGAGTCAGACGTAACAACCCAGTGTTTGGGTAGTTTTTGTGTCACTCAGATCCTGAGTCAGACGTAACAACCCAGTGTTTGGGTAGTTTTTGTGTTACTCAGATCCTGAGTCAGACGTAACAACCCAGTGTTTGGGTAGTTGTTGTGTTACTCAGATCCTGGGTCAGACGTAACAACCCAGTGTTTGGGTAGTTGTTGTGTTACTCAGATCCTGAGTCAGACGTAACAACCCAGTGTTTGGGTAGTTTTTGTGTTACTCAGATCCTGAGTCAGACGTAACAACCCAGTGTTTGGGTAGTTGTTGTGTTACTCAGATCCTGGGTCAGACGTAACAACCCAGTGTTTGGGTAGTTTTTGTGTTACTCAGATCCTGAGTCAGACGTAACAACCCAGCGTTTGGGTAGTTTTTGTGTTACTCAGATCCTGGGTCAGATGTAACAACCCAGTGTTTGTGTGGTTTTTTGTGTTACACAGATCCTGGGTCAGATGTAACAACCCAGCGTTTGAGTAGTTTTTGTGTTACTCAGATCCTGAGTCAGACGTAACAACCCAGTGTTTGGGTAGTTGTTGTGTTACTCAGATCCTGGGTCAGACGTAACAACCCAGTGTTTGGGTAGTTTTTGTGTTACTCAGATCCTGAGTCAGACGTAACAACCCAGTGTTTGGGTAGTTTTTGTGTTACTCAGATCCTGGATCAGATGTAACAACCCAGCGTTTGGGTAGTTTTTGTGTTACACAGATCCTGGGTCAGACGTAACAACCCAGCGTTTGAGTAGTTTTTGTGTTACACAGATCCTGGATCAGATGTAACAACCCAGCGTTTGGGTAGTTTTTGTGTTACACAGATCCTGGGTCAGACGTAACAACCCAGCGTTTGGGTAGTTTTTGTGTTACACAGATCCTGGGTCAGACGTAACAACCCAGCGTTTGAGTAGTTTTTGTGTTACACAGATCCTGGGTCAGACATAACAACCCAGCGTTTGGGTAGTTTTTGTGTTACTCAGATCCTGGATCAGACGTAACAACCCAGCGTTTGGGTAGTTTTTGTGTTACACAGATCCTGGGTCAGACGTAACAACCCAGTGTTTGGGTGGTTTTTGTGTTACTCAGATCCTGGGTCAGACGTAACAACCCAGTGTTTGGGTAGTTTTTGAGTTACACAGATCCTGGGTCAGACGTAACAACCCAGTGTTTGGGTAGTTTTTGTGTTACACAGATCCTGGGTCAGACGTAACAACCCAGTGTTTGGGTAGTTTTTGTGTTACTCAGATCCTGGGTCAGACGTAACAACCCAGTGTTTGGGTAGTTTTTGTGTTACACAGATCCTGGGTCAGACGTAACAACCCAGTGTTTGGGTAGTTTTTGTGTTACACAGATCCTGGGTCAGACGTAACAACCCAGTGTTTGGGTAGTTTTTGTGTTACTCAGATCCTGGATCAGACGTAACAACCCAGTGTTTGGGTGGTTTTTGTGTTACACAGATCCTGAGTCAGACGTAACAACCCAGTGTTTGGGTGGTTTTTGTGTTACACAGATCCTGGATCAGATGTAACAACCCAGTGTTTGGGTAGTTTTTGTGTTACACAGATCCTGGATCAGATGTAACAACCCAGTGTTTGGGTAGTTTTTGTGTTACACAGATCCTGAGTCAGACGTAACAACCCAGTGTTTGGGTAGTTTTTGTGTTACACAGATCCTGGGTCAGACGTAACAACCCAGTGTTTGGGTAGTTTTTGTGTTACTCAGATCCTGGATCAGACGTAACAACCCAGTGTTTGGGTAGTTTTTGTGTTACACAGATCCTGGGTCAGACGTAACAACCCAGCGTTTGAGTAGTTTTTGTGTTACACAGATCCTGGGTCAGACATAACAACCCAGTGTTTGGGTAGTTTTTGTGTTACACAGATCCTGGGTCAGACGTAACAACCCAGCGTTTGAGTAGTTTTTGTGTTACACAGATCCTGGGTCAGACGTAACAACCCAGCGTTTGGGTAGTTTTTGTGTTACACAGATCCTGGGTCAGACGTAACAACCCAGCGTTTGGGTAGTTTTTGTGTTACACAGATCCTGGGTCAGACGTAACAACCCAGCGTTTGGGTAGTTTTTGTGTTACACAGATCCTGGGTCAGACGTAACAACCCAGCGTTTGAGTAGTTTTTGTGTTACACAGATCCTGGGTCAGACGTAACAACCCAGCGTTTGAGTAGTTTTTGTGTTACACAGATCCTGGGTCAGACATAACAACCCAGCGTTTGGGTAGTTTTTGTGTTACTCAGATCCTGGGTCAGACGTAACAACCCAGCGTTTGAGTAGTTTTTGTGTTACACAGATCCTGGGTCAGACATAACAACCCAGCGTTTGGGTAGTTTTTGTGTTACACAGATCCTGGGTCAGACGTAACAACCCAGCGTTTGAGTAGTTTTTGTGTTACACAGATCCTGGGTCAGACATAACAACCCAGCGTTTGGGTAGTTTTTGTGTTACTCAGATCCTGGGTCAGACGTAACAACCCAGCGTTTGGGTAGTTTTTGTGTTACTCAGATCCTGGGTCAGACGTAACAACCCAGTGTTTGGGTAGTTTTTGTGTTACACAGATCCTGGGTCAGACGTAACAACCCAGTGTTTGAGTAGTTTTTGTGTTACACAGATCCTGGGTCAGACATAACAACCCAGCGTTTGGGTAGTTTTTGTGTTACTCAGATCCTGGGTCAGACGTAACAACCCAGTGTTTGGGTAGTTTTTGTGTTACTCAGATCCTGGGTCAGACGTAACAACCCAGTGTTTGGGTAGTTTTTGTGTTACTCAGATCCTGAGTCAGACGTAACATACAGGTTTATGTACGTTTTACTTTATCTAAAAATTTGTTATTATTCTGTATATGGTTTAACTTTATGCAAAGCAACATACAGGGGTGTCACCTAAACGAGTGTCGCGTCTGTCTTCTCGGGTGACGAAAACGGCTGATGCCTCGCTTCAAATTTGATGATTTTACTCAAAAAGAATATAAATTCTAAGAATGCTAAAATATGCTCTCAGAATTGTTCACTGATTATTTATGGACAAGTTATGGAATCAGTCACAGCATTTTTCGGTTACAAGTCAAACGTGGGCAGCGGTCTGAAGTCAGAAGTTCCCCCGCCGTAACGGTTTAATTTTTACTTCTAATATTTGTTAAATGAGCTTAAGTAATATGTATTAAAAACGCTATGAAATACGCTATAGTATAATTAATATATACACAACCAGTGATTGTGTGGAGCAGTTAAAAAAAAGTTTTCAAGTTATCCGTAAACATCAATTCATGTATGAAAAAAAGAGCTAGTATTATAGTAAAAATGAATCAACGCATTATCCTTGTTTAAATAAAATTAACCCAACATGTGTTCTGTCCTAGATTTACCCAACTCTTGGGTTGTTTTAAGAAATGGGACCTTATTGTGAATGAAACACTTAAAAAGTATTGCAATTGTGCGATCGATTCTAATGAAAATGTCACGTGCCTCATTTTCTTTATGCAAAATAGGATTGCTATTTTTTCGTTTGAATTCTAGGTGACATGTTCTTGACGGGTTAACGGGTGAAATGTTGTCCCGCCTCGTTCTCGCACATGGCACGATCTGATTGGCCTCTCCAGCGGTCACTTCTCAGTGTCGTCTGGACTGCTCTGATATGTCAACTTGAGAAGAGATGATCTTCACACAGTCAGATACAGTAGTGGAATGAAATTCAGTTCATCTCATTCATGTTTACTGTCTCTCTATTTCTTCCTGTCATATCATGCAGCTTGCAGAAACAGGATGTTGTGGTCACGCTCTGCTGTATTCTGCCGCCTCCTTTTTCTGTATCACTCTGCAAACGGCCGAACTCCGGCCTACCCTGCAACAAACATCCAGTTCAGCTCAAGCTGGGACTCAGATTTAACTCAAAATTAAAGTCAAAAACGAACTTAGGTGGAGGATACTTACAAATCAAATCACGTCCGTCTGAAAAACGTCCAACACACGAGCGCACGTTCGTTATTTGAGAATCCTAATGCAGAAGCCTGTTTGGCAAGTCTTTAAAGATTTAAAGGGGAACAAAAAGGGATTCTTGTCATTATTTCCTCTTCTTCGTGTTTTCTCAGTCCCATTTTTCTGTGAAACAAGAAGAATGTAAATGCAGCTCTTTTCCAGTTCTTATCGACCATGTCGGTCTAAAAAAAAAAAAACAACATAAAATGATCCTAACCTTAGTCCATGTGACCCGAACGCAATCCACGCCGACGGGGAAAGTTCTCGAAGTTATGAACAAACGTTCTTCCAGTAACGCTCGCTCAAAATGACCTGTAATGAGGTTCTCAAAATGTTATCGATTCAGTTCGAACAGCCTTTGTGGAAGTGTGAATGAGATTTGAGAGCAGCGATTTTAGTCTCTTCCTCATTCAAATCTCTCATATGACTAGAGTAACTATGGTGATTTATATTTATATGAGACACTCCAAATATTTTATTTGTGTGAGTGTATTTAGCACATGCTTTACTCCTTCTTATCATAAATGCATATACAGTTCTGTCTTGTCATTGTTGATTTTTGCTCATTTGTTTAGCTTTTTTGACTTAGGCATTGTCTGGTTGCTTTAAACCTAATTTTTTGTTTTTTTTTTTTGTTTTTTTTTTTAAAAAGCAAACTTTGCAACGTGAACAGATCATGCAAACAGTGCATCTTCAGTCTCGCGCGGTGCGGAAGTGGCCCGTAGGGCAGGGCGCGCGCGCGCCGCTGCATATAAACTCACACGGACTTCCTCAAACTCACTTTGCATCGGAGCAGAGACGCATTCAGGTACTTTCTTTCTCTTATCGCTTCATATTTGTGTTATCTCTCGCTTTCGCGGCAGGAAAATGATACGTGACGAGCGGCAGAACGGAGCAGGGCGTGTTTTGTAATAATCCTAATGATATATTATCGTGTTTTATTGCTCCTCAGATCTAAAGCAGCAGTCATGAGCTGGGACAGCTACATCAGCAGCCTGACCAAGAGCGAATGGGTGGATGATGCGGTCATTCTCGGGTTGACACCGGGTCAGGAGTCCGTTTGGGCTTCAGCGCCGGGCGGCTGGCTTAGCCAAGTCACGGTATAACATTTACAGAAAAAAAACAACGTTATTTTTCGCTTCTTTGCTTCTTTTGATCACGATTTATTCATTTATTTGCTTATTTGTTGGAACGACACTTGTTTCCTTACTTGCATGTTCTGACATCCGCATCTAAAAGTCCCTGCAAACCAGGATGCGCTCGCTCGCAGCTTCGCTGGTGATAACGGTAGTTCTAGATGTGTGAAGCCACAAACTTTGCGATTGCTTTTTTTTTTGATGAAAGTAAACCCGCCGTAGCTTCCATGAGTTTAATTCGCGATCATAAGAACAGATCTCTCCTCCAAATCGACCGTTTATTCTTTCGCGCTGAATTTCCTCACAGCGACAGCGGTCGCGCGGAGTTCTGCGAACTGCTCCTTATTTGGTCTTGCGTGCCGAAAGGCGGAAGCTGGTACCTCTCTCTTTGCGCGCGCGCCCCGCTTCCGCCTGTCCGCCCATGGCGCGCGCACTGTCGTTCTGAATGTCAGATGATTGCAATATATTAGCGATTAAATGTTTAGAATCGGCTATATTCATGCGAGAGACCAGATCCTTTAAGTGAACCTATCCTTTGTGTGTCTAATGTAATGCAGCATTCAGTTTTGACCGCTTTTAACACTTCCGTTATTGGGTTCCTCTCACCAACTTTCATTTTGACTTGATTTTGAGCTCTTTATCCAGGTTTGTGCGTGTGTGTGTGTGTGTGTGTGTGTGTCTGAGATCTCAAAATCGAGTATATATATATATATATATATATATATATATATATATATATGTATATATATAATGCATCTATATAATGTTTTTACCCTATATATGGAATATATATATACACATATATGTATTATATAAAATACACACACTCATTCATATATATATATATATATATATATATATATATATATGTATATATGTGTGTATCTTATATAATACGTGTATATATGAATGTGTGTGTGTATGTGTATATATATGTGTGTGTGTGTGAGATCTCAAAATCGCGTATAGCCTATATATAATGCATCTATATAATATTTTACCCTATATATGGATAAATATATACACACATGTGTATTTTATATAATATGTGTGTGTATGTATGCGTGTGTGTGTGTATATATATAATGTGCGTGACTGTGTGTGTTGTACAGTTGTTTCCCCATTCATGTCGTAACATGCAGCTCAGACTTTTAAAGAATTTAGAGATGCCGTCTCTCTCTCTCTCTCTCTCTCTCTCTCTCTCATACTGTGAAAGTCCCAAATAAGAGACAGCGAATGCACCGTTTAACCGCAGCTGTATCTCGGTCGTTCCAGCGTTCATGCTGGTTCATCTGCTCTATTTTAGAAAACCGCCAAACCATTGAAATGAGTTGATTGGAAATGTGAACGGCAAGAAACATGTAATGTACATTTGAACCTAAAATCTTGATTGATGCGTGAGAGTTTGAAGGTGATTGTGCTGCTCTTTCGATCTAAGAAACCTCTGGAATGATGGAATGCATTCAAACAGAAACGCAGGGAGATTTTATGGTCTGTGTTTTGCTCATCTCGAAGTGAGCGTCGTCTTCTGGAACATGACAAAACACGAGCGCGCAAGAATCTGTGTGTGAAATGTTTCTACTTGTTTCAGCATGTGTTTTCTGGACCACTTTATCACCCACAATCGACGCTCACAGTCTGTCTCTCTCTAGGCGGCGGAGGTTCAGGCTCTCGTAGCCAGTGACCGCGGCGGACTGTTTGCCAATGGCGTGACTCTGGCCGGCAGGAAGTGCACAGTGCTGAGAGACGCTCTGAATGTGGACGGGCAGAACACCATGGACATCAAGATGAAGACCTCAGAGAAAGAGCCCGACCCTTTTTCATTCACCGTCGGCAAATCTCAGAAAGGTGAATAAGAGTATATGTGTACATTGATGCTGACCATTAACAATCGTCACAGTAGGAATTAAAAAACGGCATCACAACAAAAAAGTCAATGTCCTGATGCATTACATCACTGAAATCTGAGAATGTTTATTTTAATAATATAATATATAATAGTTATGATACATTATATCATATTGTAGTACATGTATTAAACCCATTTAAATCACTTTAGTTCTTTAGATTCGGATGTTTTTATATATACATAAACACGCAAATATAATAAAATACATAATGAATTGAACGCTTATATTTTATTCACATTTCTGGGGTGAAATTTGACCGAGGCGAGTTTTTATATTTAAAATAAACATTATATGCAGCTTTAATAAAAATATTTATCTCATAATTATTTTTTAAAACGTACATTTTATTTTCATTTCTTCAGATTCAGGGGTGAGCTCTGACCTAGACATGTTTTATATATAAAGAATCCCCAAATATTTTATGTAAATGTATTAAAACTATTTAAATCTCTTTAGTTCTTTAGATTCAGATGTTTTTATATATATTATATATACATAAATATAATAAAAGATTATATATTCAATTCATAATGAATTGAACGTTTATACTTTATTCACATTTCTGGGGTGAAAATTGACCGAGGCGAGTTTTTATATTTAAAATAAACATATGCAGCTTTAATAAAAATATTTATCTCATAATTATTTTTTAAAATGCACATTTTATTTACATTTCTTTAGATTCAGGGGTGAAATTGGACCTAGACATGTTTTATATATAAAGTATTCCCAAATATTTTATGTAAATAAATTTCATTTTAATTTCCAATTCATATTTGATGTATATTTCCGGAGTGAAATTGAACCTATACGTGCGTTCATATACAAGCTACACACTATTCTTATATGTAAATATAATAAAAAAAATACATTTCTCTCTTTCCTCCAGCGATAATCATTGCTAAAGGAGTAAAAGATGCTCACGGAGGCAAAATCAATCCACTCGTCTTTGACATGACCGCATACCTCAGGAAGATGAACATGTGAACAAGCCCCGCCCTGCCCTACTGACTCCGCCCACTTCAACACTGTTCCACTCCATCTGTCGGCCGTCTTCAGGATTCCGCTCCAAAAAGCCAGAAGAACAGAACTTGAGCTTTAGAACATCATCTCGGTTTTTAACATTCCGGGAGTTTGAGATCTCGCTTTCTCCTCTCCAGTCAGGCAGTGGAACGCAAACTCTAGTTTATATCAGACTCATTTGTTGCTTTTATGACGAATTAATTGATTGATTTACGGTACTAAAGTATTTCGCTGTTTCGGACGGGCGGAGCGTCAGGTCAAACGGTTTTAGCATTTGATTGTATGATTGTTTTGTGTGAAATCCTACTGAACAAATCCCAGAGTTCTGACTGTTAGACGCCAAATAAAGAGAGAATGAGTTTCTGTGGATCAGCTCCTGTCCGTGTGTTCATGGGGGTCGCATTATTAAAATATTACCATTTAGGTTAAATTATTTCCAGTTGGCAACATTTCTCATTTTCCTTGAACTTTTTCATGTAATATTTATATCTTATTCCAGTGTTTTAATACGTTAGTTAACGATAATAACCCTGATTTACACACACACACACACACACACACACTCAGATGAATCACAGCACTCCAGTCAAGAGCTCATTGTAATATTCGGTGTCTCGGCCAATCACAGGCTGTCGTACTGTTCCACACACGAGTGAACGAGAAGAACCTTCTTAATTTGATCTCAAAGACTCGTGAAGCTCAAGCTGACTCTGAAGTGACACAATTAAAGTAAGAATTTCTGTTAATAGACTTTGCGTGAGAAACGATTATGCTCTCAAAAGACAAACATCTATATGTGTACAATCTAAAACAAAAATGAACAATCCTGCAAATTTACATATTAATTTAGAAATTGTATCCACGTGTTCCAATGAGGCGGTTCCACGAGAACTTCCGTTCGATCGTGCAAAGTTCTATATCAAAATGTTTTTGGAGCACGTGTTGGTGAGCTGGTTAGACACTCTTCGGTGACTGTAACAGAGGAAACAGGAAGTTTTGCATGTGACACAGACATGATACGCGTTTGAGAGAGACTAGAACACACACACACACACACACAGATGCAGCGCCATCACGTGGCCGCGGCGGGTGACGTCACTTTCTCACTCCGTTCTTGAAGATTGTCTCGTGATTTTATTTATTGACCAATAATCGATACGATCGCATTTAATTATATCTAACCATAGATCGTAGTTAAAAGTGATCCAATTAGCCAATTTTTTGTGCTTTGCAAACAGCGATGACGTTGTTTTGTGGGCGGAGACAGTTGTGAAGTACGGAATAAAAGAGTTAATTTCGAGTTCACATCTCACGATTCTAAGAATGAAAAACAGAATTGTGAGATATACTCGTTATTCTGTCTTTTTTCCCCTCAGAATTGCTTATTTATATCCCGCGATTCTGACGTTTTACACCTCATAATTGTGATATAAACGTACAACTGCGAGTTATAAAGTCGGAACTGGGAGATATAAACACAGAAGTGCAAGAAAAAAGTCGGAATTGTGAAATAAAAATGTTAGAAGTTATCTATGTAAAATGTTATGGGTTATTAAATATGATTTCATGCTGTAACTGTTATGTATGCATGTCCCCTGTGAGATGCATGCGAGAATATTATGTAAACTTACTGTTTACATCAAATTCACGACTTAATATAGTAGACTAATCATTGTAGGTTTATCAGCCCAGTCTGTGAATTGCAACGTTTAGCTTAAAATGGCGTGTTCAACGACGGAAATCTTTAAAGATGAAGACTATATATATATATATATATTTTTTTTTTGTATTCCGATTCTGACATCCAAAGGCACACCAAAAACATTTTTGTTCAAAAACATCAACTTGTTCCCGCTATTTTTCTGTCAGCACTAAAGCGCGCGCAGTGACGTCACTGTGACGTCTGCTCCAAACGGCCTCGTTCATTTACAAAAGAATTAAATTCCTCTTTTAAAAAAAAAAAAAAAAAAAATTTAACTATACATTTATACCTTTTTCTGATGATTTTTTGTTTTTATTCCTCCTTCTGTTTTCTTCCTCTAAAACACGTGAAAATATTTTTCTCTAATATCTTTGATAGGAACGTTATCCTTAATGTTCGGCATATATAATATATAAGGTTAAAAAGTTTCTATATATATATATAGCCTTTATATATATAATATATATATTTCCAGCTGCTGAAAGTTTTAAAAAGTTGACAGCCAATCAGAATCCATCCTGTTTTAACGAGCGCACGCTTAAAATAAACAATATCATCCGTTGATGCGGACGCTCATATTATCATCGTTATAGCATATTTAAGGCCAGTTCACGTCAAGATGATAACTACAACGATAACGATATAGTTATCATTTTTTTATATAAATATAAAAGAATGGCAGAGTCCACAGCACAATCGATATCGTTCGAATCACGATTTTTTTTTCCAACAGCTGATGAACAAAATATTGACAACCAATCAGAATCCATCCGGCTTTAAAGAGCTTGCGCATCGACAAACTGTCTTACGTTGCTGTGGAAGCTAATGTAGTTATATTTATAGTTATCATTCATGCTGTAAACAGGCCTTAAGGGTGTTTTCAATAAAACATGTAAGTGAGATTCAGTTTGTGCCCTATAGGAGTAGCTAGGCCGCTTTATGTCCATGTTGACAGTCATTTCATACATAAAGTGACATATGTTGATGTGTATGCTCTTCATTTAGCTGTAAAATGCATTCACTCAGAACTGAGCTGAACGCAAATAGAACGACAGCAATGTTATGCACGAAACGTCAACGTTTTTTGACAAACGTAACGGCGTGCAAAACGGCTGAATGTCATGCGCTGCTGCACGTCGTGCAGCTCCTATACAACACAAGTGTCCGTCAGCTCTCATGATAGTGAAACTAATTTTAGCCTGGTGTTAAAGGGTAGAGAGGGAGAAACAGGCAAAAGAGAGGCATGCGTGTGATCATCATAGGTGCCCTTTAGGTCCGAACCCAAACTCACTCTCACATTTCCCCCTTTAATTCAACCCTGACCTTTCATTCAGGTCCGGCGGTCGACTAGGGAGAGTCTGAGTGTTTCTACACCGCAGCTGAAAGGAAAAGACATCCGTCAGGATTCATCTGTCCCCAATTGTTCTCTTCTGTTCCGTTACGCCACTGAAAAAAAAAGATTTTTGCGAATTTTTATCTCAGAATTATGAGATAAAAATTCAGAATTCTGGGATAAAAAGTCAGAATTCTGAGTTATAAAGTTATGAAGTCAGAATTCTGAGTTATAAAGTCAGAATTCTGAGATATAAAGTCAGAATTATGAGTTATAAAGTTATAAAGTCAGAATTCTGGGATAAAAAGTCAGAATTCTGGGATAAAAAGTCAGAATTCTGAGTTATAAAGTTATAAAGTCAGAATTCTGAGATATAAAGTCAGAATTATGAGTTATAAAGTTATAAAGTCAGAATTCTGGGATAAAAAGTCAGAATTCTGGGATAAAAAGTCAGAATTCTGAGTTATAAAGTTATAAAGTCAGAATTCTGGGATAAAAAGTCAGAATTCTGGGATAAAAAGTCAGAATTCTGAGTTATAAAGTTATAAAGTCAGAATTCTGGGATAAAAAGTCAGAATTCTGGGATAAAAAGTCAGAATTCTGAGTTATAAAGTTATAAAGTCAGAATTCTGTGATAAAAAATCAGAATTCTCAGTTATAAAGTCAGAATTCTGAGTTATAAAGTTATAAAGTCAGAATTCTGTAATAAAAAGTCAGAATTCTGTGATTAAAAAGTCAGAATTCCAAGTTATAAATGATAAAGTCAGAATTCTGAGATATAAAGTCAGAATTCTCAGTTATAAAGTCAGAATTCTGAGATAAAAAGTCAAAATTCTGAGATAAAAAGTAATAATAATAATAATATCGATGCAATCATGCGCGATGATGACCTCTTGACCTCCAGGTCAAACACATCTTTTGTTCTCATAGTCACACAATCATATCACTTGTTCTATAGATCAGCGTTCAGCATGCTAATTTTCCGTATTCAGGCTTCATAATATATTGACTAAAATTTGCAGAGGAATAAACCTGATGTTTATAGTTACAAAGTGCGTTCTGTTTAACATGTTTCTAAATAATAGGCGCTTACAGAACACACTCTTGCAATCCACTCCAAACAGAGCCAGAGGGAGTGACCGTTAATCTTAAAGATGGCATGATTGATCCGAGAGGATGTCAAACATTGGCACCACGACTCCATTAGTCGCTTAATTTAA
>CM074285.1:28174787-28182287 GCA_037194245.1 Opsariichthys bidens | reverse complement strand
CTCTCGCACACTCACTCGCGCTCACTCGCTCACACACACACTCACTCACACGCACACTCGCCCGCACACTCCCGCACACTCGCTCGCACACTCCCGCACACTCACTCACACACTCTCGCACACTCACTCGCACTCTCACACACTCTCTCGCACACTTGCACTCTCACACGCTCACTCGCGCTCTCACGCTCACTCGCGCTCACACACTCTCGCACACTCACTCGCACTCTCACACACTCTCTCGTACTCGCACTCTCACACGCTCGCTCGCTCGCTCGCGCTCGCTTACTCCCGCACACTTGCGCTCGCACACTCCCGCACACTCGCTTACTCCCGCACACTCGCTCGCACACTCGCTCACTCTCGCACACTCATTCGCGCACTCTCGCTCACTCGCTCACTCACACGCACACTCGCTCGCACACTCCCTCACACTCACTCGCACTTTCGCTCACTCTCGCACACTCACTCACTCGCACACTCGCTCACTCACTTGCTCACTCACTCGCACTCTCGCTCACACACTCACTCACACTCGCACACACAGTCTCACACTCGCACGCACACTCCCTCACACTCACTCGCACTTTCGCTCACTCTCGCACACTCACTCACTTGCTCACTCACTCGCACTCTCGCTCACACACTCACTCTCACTCGCACACTCACTCACTCGCACACTCACTCGCTCTCACACTCACTCGCACTCTCGCGCACACACTCTCGCACTCGCACCCTCTCTCGCACTCGCACCCTCACACACATACTCTCACACACATACTCTCACACACATACTCTCACACACCTGGTTTGTGCACAAACAGACCCGTTTATGTGCATCTGGTCTGGGTTTTTCTACAGTCCAGTCCATTGAGGATCCATTCGACCAGGACGACTGGGAGAACTGGAGTAAGTTCACAGGATCTGTAGACATCCAGGTGGTGGGAGACGATCTGACCGTGACGAACCCCAAACGCATCCAACAGGCGTGTGAGAAGAAGGCCTGCAACTGCCTCCTGCTTAAAGTCAACCAGATCGGCTCCGTCACGGAGTCCATCCAGGCGTGAGTATACCGCGGCACCGCAGGGCCAAATTCATCAATTGTGAAACTAATTCAGTTCACGGTTGATTCAATTTAGTTAATTAGTGTTAATGATGCGAAATTCATCATGAAATGAGTTTGATGCAGTTTCGGGTGCGTTCACACTTGTAGTTCGGTTCGTTTGGTCCGGACCCAAAAACAAAACATATAGTCCTGTCTGCACCAGGGTTCGTTTTAATCCAACCAAACATGACCAGTGTGAACGCACCCTTAGTTTCATGAAGAATTGCTTGTTTTCCTCACTTGTAAGTCGGATTCGATTAAAAGCGTCTGTCAAATGATTAAATGTAAATGTGTTTATTTTATTCAGTCCAAGAAGTCAAAATGTTGTAAAATTCATCGATTTATGAAATGCATTTGGTTCGTTGTTAATTCAGCGGTTAAATAACCGAAACAGTTCATCAGTGATGAAACCAGTTCTGTTTAATAAAGGTGTCGGTGTTACAAAATTCATCAGTGATGAAAGGAATTCAATTCATTCAATTCATCAGTTCTACGTAATTCATTCGTGTCATGCAGCTCAATTTCCTTTTTTCAATTTTGATTCGGTTCAGTTGAATCGGCATTCAGTGGTGTCAGTGTTGCAGAATTCATCAATAATGACTGTTTTACAGCTATAAATCTTCTGTCTGTCTGTAGTTGTAAACTGGCTCAGTCGAACGGTTGGGGTGTGATGGTGAGCCATCGCTCCGGCGAGACCGAGGACACCTTCATCGCTGACCTGGTGGTCGGTCTCTGCACAGGACAGGTACACGACATGAACTGCGCAACAAAGCATGACCGCTTCACGATGAAAACGAATTCAAAATGACCATGTTCTGCCACACTAATGCATCTTCTCGTGCTCAGATTAAGACCGGCGCCCCCTGCAGATCAGAGCGTTTGGCAAAGTACAACCAGCTGATGAGGTCAGTAATGACACACACCTCACAAATCGGGTTAAAGGACGATCCGTGCATGTCAAAGCCTCACCTGTCTTCCTGTCTGTGTTCAACAGGATCGAGGAGGAGCTCGGGGACAAGGCCAAGTTTGCGGGCAAAGACTTCCGCCACCCAAAACTCTAAACCGTCCAATTCCTCCGTCAGTATTGCAACATCGCCAATCTACTTTTTCTTGAAATGAGAAGAAAATTAAAAAAAGTGAAAGAAATGGAGTTTCTGTGCATTTATTCACATGAACAGTCAGAATTTAAAGGGTTCGTTCACCCAAAAATGAAATTTCATGAATGTGGTTCCACACCCGTAAGATCTTCGTTCATCTTCAGAGCACAAATGAAGATGTTTTTGATGAAATCCGACGGTTCGGTGAGTCTCTATTGACACTTTCGATGTCCAGAAAGACACTAAAACATATTTAAAACAGGTCATGTGACTACAGTGGGTCAACATTAATGTTATAAAGCCACGAGAAAAAACAAAATAACGACTTTATTCAACAATATCTAGTGATGGACGATTTCAAAACACTGATTCATGAATCTTTAGTGTTGACTCAGTGGTTCGGAAAGTCACGTGATTTCAGTAAACGAGGCTTTATTACGTCATCAGTGATTCATAATTTCAATAGTTCATGTGACTTTGGCAGTTTGATTCACACTCCGAATCACTGATTCGACACAAATGATTCGTGAATCAGTGTTTTGAAATCGTCCATCACTAGATATTGTTGAATAAAGTCGTTATTTTGTTTTTTCTCGTGGCTTCATAACATTAATGTTGACCCACTGTAGTCACATGACCTGTTTTAAATATGTTTTAGTATCTTTCTGGACATTGAAAGTGTCAATAGAGACTCACCGAACCGTCGGATTTCATCAAAAACATCTTCATTTGTGTTCTGAAGATGAACGAAGATCTTACGGGTGTAGATTAACGACACGAGGGAGACGAATTAATGGCAGAAAGTCAGTTTTCAATCTTTCATGCTCAGTGTTTCTGAACTCCCTGAAACGCCTCCATCTTCACAATATTCCTCATTTAAATAATTCATGCGCAGAATAAAGGGGCGGGGCCTGGTTGAGTTGGTTCGTAGTGTGGCGGTTACTGTAAGGGGCGGGACATTTCACAAACACCAATCGCCAATCTTCATAGAGACAGGAAGTAAGCAGAGTGTTACTGACAGACTGGGAAGAGAGGAGCCGCAAAATAATGAACATTTAGGCATGAAAAGCTGCCAGAAACGTCGACTTCATAAAAGCGCATAACTTAAACCATTTAAAAGCAAAAACAGTGTAAATGATGGCCTTCACTTCTACAATATTTCAATTACTGTTGTTTTCTGTACATCAGGGATTCCCAAACCTATTTAATAGATTATTATTTTTTTATTTTAAGCTAATTTATTTACTTATTTTAATCGTATTATTTTCCTCCATTGTTTGAGGGCCACGCCCACATCTCAACATCCAATCAACAACCGACGCGCAGAACCAAGTCCCTCGCTACCTTTCTTGTCACAATAAAGAAGAAAAGATCTATATCGAGAATGAATGATCTTCATCCATCCCTTTAAACGGGGACTTTGCTGACGTCAGAGAGCTGAAGGTTTTGGGTCTCGGTGCGAGCGTTGCTCGGCGACGATCATCAGGCCGAGAGCGTTTCAGCCTGACATCCAAAACACAAACCGTTTGTTTGTGTGCGTGTCATAGTGGCACACGTGAGTGTGATGTAGTGTCCAGGGGTCAGAGGTCAGGCTGTCGTTGGCAGGCGGCGATGTTTGCGTCACATCAGAAGATGGAGTCGCACTTTCACACACTCTTCTCTCAAACTTCCTGCATTTTTAAGACGCTTGTAGAATTTCTTTCACATTACACTCAAGTGAATTCAGGGGAAAAGGAGCTTAATCGTTACGAAAATATCTTTAAAAATAGGCTTGGCCCATTACCAGACAAAAGCTTTTTATGTTTTTGAAATGCGTCTCTTCTGTTGGCCAAGGCTGCATTTATTTGAACTAAAATACAGTAAATTTTTTAAAATATTATTACAATTTAAATCATCTGTTTTCTATGTGAATATATAGTAAAATATAATTTATATCCAGTGATCAAAGCTGCATTTATTTGATCAAATATACAGTAAAATTGTGAAATATTATTACAATTTAAATCATCTGTTTTCTATGTGAATATATAGTAAAATATAATTTATATCCAGTGATCAAAGCTGCATTACTCCAGTCTTCAGAAATCATTCGGATATCATGCTAAATTATTAATGGTGCTCATTATTAATAACGGTTGTTATTATTATTATCAATTTTGAAGACTCAAGAGTTCTTGGGTTGATATAATTTTTTTTTAAATATTTAAAATAGAAATATATTGTAACTTTATAAAAGTTTATAAATAAAAATTAATTCATTATATTTAAATACATATTAAAATATAATACAGTAAAATTTTAAAATATTATTACAATTTAAATCATCTGTTTTCTATGTGAATATGTAGTAAAATATAATTTATATCCAGTGATCAAAGCTGAATTACTCCAGTCTTCAGAAATCATTCTGATATGATGATTTGATGCTAAATTATTAATGGTGCTCATTATTAATAACGGTTATTATTATTATTATTATCAATTTTGAAGACTCAACAGTTCTTGGGTTAATATAATTTTTTTTAAATATTTAAAATAGAAATATATTGTAACTTTATAAACGTTTATAAATAAAAATTAATTCATTATATTTAAATATATATTAAATTATAATAAATTATAAATAAAAAATAATTGATAGTAGCTGAGAATTATTTTTCAAATAATTGCAGAAAAAATGTATTATTATTTTTAAAAAAAATTACAAAAAAAATGCGCATTTTCAACGCTAATAATAATCATAAATGTTTCTTGAGCATCAAATCATGATTTCTGAAGGGTCGTGTGACACTGAAGTCTGGAGTAATTCAGCTTTGATCACTGGATATAAATTACATTTTACAATATATTCACATTGAAAACAGTTCTTTTACGTTGTAAAAATATTTCACAATTTTTACTGTATTTTTGATCACGTAAATGCAGCCTCGACCAAACTCATTCAGCCGTTAGTGAATATAATTTTGCATTTTACGTCAGTCTGTCGGGCCGTACGGGGGTTGAAAGGCTCGTGACCTGTGGTCATTGCTACGGAAACTCTCATCTGACGCGGAACTATTGTGTCTGCGCTCTCACAGGAGGAAATAGTTCCTGAGCGCCGCCCGTTTCCAGGGGGAACTTTTATAGGGGGCGGAACCTGAAAGGGTCGGAGGTCACATCAGTCTCTTACTGTGAAGAATGATGAGCTATAAAGAGGCCAACGATTAAATGTGACACAAAGCACAAAAATGTGATCGTGACGGACCTCTGAGGCGTATCTCGTTAGTTGAACCCTGACAAACATCTACAAGGCTTTCTGGTGCGTATCAGCTGGAGAAATGAGAGGCCGCGCTCAGTATGGAGGCCGCGACGAGTCGTGACGTCTGTGGAGGGCCGGAGGGGGCGTGGCGTCGCGCACGGCAACAGATCGCTATGCGTGACATCACAGCGATGTCCGTTAAAAGGCCTGTTGCGGCACCTGCTCGGGCAGAGACCCGTCCTGAAGCCGTACGGGACAGAACCGGACGCCACGTGATCGAGAACACTGGACAGATATTTATTTTCTGACTCGACTAGTTGAACAAGGATGGCTTTTTCATCTCCTGTAAACTTTGCCTCGTCTCTTCTTCCCGCTCTCCTCATGCTCTACCTCATCATCACCGTAACAACGCAGGTCGAGGGACGGCCGTCGCCGCGCCAATCAGATGCTCAGGTGAGGATTTCGCTTCTGATTCGACCAATCACGCGAGTTTGGGGCGGGAATAGCTGGCTGACTGACAGATGACGGATTAGTGTTTGGGAAACCTGTTTGATAACAGACATCGCTTGTGTGATTCTGTTTGGGACATGCTGTACACGGCCTGTTACTTTTTAAAAATAGTAAGCGAAAGAGTTGCAATATTCCACGATAATCATTAGCGCACTAGATTGTTGTCACATGACCTGTTTAATAGAGCGCGCCAGTCGGTTCTGAAGTAAAAATCCCGTTTGTTTTCCCCACAATTTTTAATGAAAACTCATAATTCTGACTTTTCTCAATATTGTGAGTTTATATCTCATAATTCTGACTTTTCTCAATATTGTCAGTTTATATCTCATAATTCTGACTTTTCTCAATATTGTGAGTTTATATCTCATAATTCTGACTTTTCTCAATATTGTGAGTTTATATCTCATAATTCTGACTTTTCTCAATATTCTGAGTTTATATCTCATAAATTAGACTTTTCTCAATATTGTGAGTTTATATCTCATATTGTGAGTTTATATCTCATAATAAACTCGCAATATTGAGAAAAGTCAGAATTATGAGATATAAACTCGCAATATTCAGAGGTTGTTAATCGATGGTATTTGATTTAGTTGAAGTCTAATTACAATCATGTTCTCAAACTATTTTGAGATCAGCGTAAAATGTATAATCAACATCGATAATTTAATATTTAATTCGAGTACATAATTTAAATTGCATCTCAAAGTTATGAACAAAATAGTGTTCTCAAAAAATTAGCACAAAAAGTAAACACGTGTTTCTGCTAGTGTCGTAATTTTCACTCAAAAGTAATGTTCCCATAATATTGTGGAATTAAAAAAAAATGAAATATTCTCTGGAAAACGTTAAAAGTACATTAAAAAAATTACATTTTCATAACTTAATGGGAACGTCGTTAACGCAGAACGTTCTTAGAAAACATTTTCGTTAGCAAGCCTAAAGCCGTTAAGTTTCAAGTCTTTTTGTTTGATTTTCAAATCAAAGTTTGTAATGTTGTGATCCTCCTCGTCGTTCATGGGTTATATAAGGGATAATCCGTGGATTATCTCGCTTGTAACTTGGTCATTTGGCAGCATCGACCATTTAAAACGGTTATTGATGTTTGCCGCGTCATATCTGACAGGAAGGGTGAAAATGGCGGTAATTTTCGTCAGTCACGGCTCGTTAGATCTAGCCTTATTCCCGCTTGAATCAGACACAGAGATAAAGCAGTGCGGTAAAACGACATTTACTTGAATTAATAAATTATATAATTGATTTGACTTCATTATCGAGAGAGAGAAGCGTGTGCGAATTACCTGTCAATTCAGATTTAAACGGTTTTACTACACCTCCCAGCCAATCAGAATCGAGTATTCCGACAGACCAAGAAAGAAACTCTTCAACTAAGACATTTTAAAGCGCTAATGGTCTTTTTTTTTGTAAAAACGAAGGGTCAAGTAATAATCATTTTATCATCATCAATATATATGACATAAATAGTACAAGTATTGCTGTAGTATTTGAAAATATGCAACATTAAATATTACACACTTAATCTTTAAAAT
>CM074285.1:28152287-28169787 GCA_037194245.1 Opsariichthys bidens | reverse complement strand
GCATGACTTTGAAAATTACCTCAGGAAAATGTTCATAGTTTGTTAGTGTGCTTATTTATATATGTATGTTTTAATAAATTTGTCGTGAAGTCAAGTGTTTATGAAAACTAGCTTATGGGCAACTGACTTGAAATCATTTAATAAAAAAAAAAAAAAATTATTAGGGCCCGAGCACCAAAGTGCGAGGTTAATTGGAGTTATAATTAGTATGTGAAAAGTAACACTAAACTTTACTAAGGTTCTTTACTAAACCGTAACTTGAAATCTGCTGCAACTCACTTTAATATTGAATGGACTCTTCTGATAACGTTGGTTATGTCGGTAACATCGGCAATGACGTGACGTCACTTTAAACTTATACTTAAATTATTATTTTGAAGGATTTATTCAAAAATGTTGAGCTGCACAAAAATAAAACTAAACTTCTCGTTCAGAAAATGTAATTGTTTTAAGTTGCATCAATGTTTAACAGACTTTCATTGCAGCGTACTCAATGTTTATAAGTTAGTAGTATTGTTTGTGTTTATAGTGCAGTTGAATATACTAGTTTGGGCTCTTTTGTTCATTTTAAACTGATATTATAGTAATGTAGCAAAGGAGAGGATCACAGTATAATTTATACTTTTAGTACATTTTTTATAAAAAATATTTTTATGAATATTAGTATATTGTGGATATATGTGGATAGGCAGATATTCTGAATAATCGGCTTTAAATATTAGCGGAGAAATATTGGTGCATTTATAATTATTATTAATAAAAGAATTGGAGGAAAAAATGCGTCGACAATCACTGTATAATCGAATTAGTAGTGAATTTTAACCGATTCGTGAGGCAAGTGAAGATTCACGCCTCCGGTCTGGTATTGGTTTCAAGAATTGTAAAATCTCACTGGTATCTTAAATTTGAATATAAAAGCAAATAGCAAAATATACCTGATATATTGATAGCTTGATGAAAATTACTAATATAAGACATAAACTACGATAGAAACACATTTATAGAATAAATTATTTGATGCACAAAAACAAAAACCTCATGTGACTTTGCCTCAGCAGAGGCTGTGATTGGATAACTGGACTAACCAGCGGACCAATCACATCGCACCATCTCAAATGTTGGTTTGATGGTTCTGAAACGTTTGAGTCAAAGTCTGTCTTCAGAATGATTTGGTTTAATTCCCTCCAGAAGAGTCTCACACCTTTGTGTTCACAAACAGCAGGCATCTGCCTCCGAATGCAATGACTGTCGACATGGACAAATGTGTATGCACTACAAAGCAGTTGACTCATTTTTGCCACAAATGTAACCCCATAATTGAAACTTGCAATGTGATGGACTGTGTGTGAGCAGGAGATGCGATGAATCTGCAGTAAGTGAACGTGTGTTTGTTCTGCAGCGTGTGGTGAGTGAGGAGAAGTCTCCGGTGGGTCCGTGGCTCCTCGCGCTCTTTGTGTTCGTGGTTTGTGGCTCAGGTGAGATGAGAAAACAACTCAACGTTTATTACATCAGTTACATAATGTGCTAAATCATAATCACACTGAATCACATATATCAGTATTTTGTTGAGAATCTATCGTTCCTATCTATCCTTATCGTTGTATCACATCTGTTGTCGTATCTATCATTGTATCTATAACATCTATCATTGTATCAATGTATCTATCACATCTATCGTCGTATCTATCGTTGTATCTATCACATCTATCATTGTATCAATGTATCTATCACATCTATCGTCGTATCTATCGTTGTATATATCACATCTATCATCGTTTCAATGTATCCATCACATCTATCGTCGTATCTATCGTTGTATCTATCACATCTATCGTCGTATCTATCACATCTATCATCGTTTCAATGTATCCATCACATCTATCGTTGTATCTATCGTTGTATCTATCACATCTATCATTGTATCAATGTATCTATCACATCTATCATCGTTTCAATGTATCTATCACATCTATCGTCGTATCTATCGTTGTATCTATCACATCTATCATTGTTTCAATGTATCTATCACATCTATCGTCGTATCTATCGTTGTATCTATCACATCTATCATCGTATCTATCGTCGTATCAATCGTTGTATCTATCATTGTATCAATGTATCTATCACATCTATCATCGTTTCAATGTATCTATCACATCTATCATCGTATCTATTGTTGTATCTATCACATCTATCGTCGTATCTATCGTTGTATCTATCACATCTATCATCGTATCTATCGTCGTATCAATCGTTGTATCTATCATTGTATCAATGTATCTATCACATCTATCATCGTTTCAATGTATCTATCACATCTATCATCGTTTCAATGTATCTATCACATCTATCGTCGTATCTATCGTTGTATCTATCACATCTATCATTGTTTCAATGTATCTATCACATCTATCGTCGTATCTATCGTTGTATATATCACATCTTTCATCGTTTCAATGTATCCATCACATCTATCATTGTATCAATGTATCTATCACATCTATCATTGTATCAATGTATCTATCACATCTATCGTCGTATCTATCACATCTATCATTGTTTCAATGTATATCACATCTATCGTCGTATCTATCGTTGTATCTATCGTTGTATCTATCACATCTATCATTGTATCTATCGTTGTATCTATCCCATCTATCGTCGTATCTATCGTTGTATCTATCACATCTATCATTGTTTCAATGTATCTATCACATCTATCGTCGTATCTATCGTTGTATCTATCACATCTATCGTCGTATCTATCGTTGTATCTATCACATCTATCATCGTTTCAATGTATCCATCACATCTATCGTTGTATCTATCACATCTATCATCGTTTCAATGTATCCATCACATTTATCGTCGTATCTATCGTTGTATCTATCACATCTATCATTGTTTCAATGTATCTATCACATCTATCGTCGTATCTATCGTTGTATCTATCACATCTATCGTCGTATCTATCGTTGTATCTATCACATCTATCATCGTTTCAATGTATCCATCACATCTATCGTTGTATCTATCGTTGTATCTATCACATCTATCATTGTATCAATGTATCTATCACATCTATCATCGTATCTATCGTTGTATCTATCACATCTATCATTGTTTCAATGTATCTATCACATCTATCGTCGTATCTATCGTTGTATATATCACATCTATCATTGTTTCAGTGTATCTATCACATCTATCGTCGTATCTATCGTTGTATCTATCACATCTATCATTGTTTCAATGTATCTATCACATCTATCGTCGTATCTATCGTTGTATATATCACATCTTTCATCGTTTCAATGTATCCATCACATCTATCATTGTATCAATGTATCTATCACATCTATCATTGTATCAATGTATCTATCACATCTATCATCGTTTCAATGTATCTATCACATCTATCGTCGTATCTATCACATCTATCATTGTTTCAATGTATATCACATCTATCGTCGTATCTATCGTTGTATCTATCGTTGTATCTATCACATCTATCATCGTATCTATCGTTGTATCTATCCCATCTATCGTCGTATCTATCGTTGTATCTATCACATCTATCATTGTTTCAATGTATCTATCACATCTATCGTCGTATCTATCGTTGTATATATCACATCTATCATCGTTTCAATGTATCCATCACATCTATCGTCGTATCTATCGTTGTATCTATCACATCTATCGTCGTATCTATCACATCTATCATCGTTTCAATGTATCCATCACATCTATCGTTGTATCTATCGTTGTATCTATCACATCTATCATTGTATCAATGTATCTATCACATCTATCATCGTTTCAATGTATCTATCACATCTATCGTCGTATCTATCGTTGTATCTATCACACATCTATCATTGTTTCAATGTATCTATCACATCTATCGTCGTATCTATCGTTGTATCTATCACATCTATCATCGTATCTATCGTCGTATCAATCGTTGTATCTATCATTGTATCAATGTATCTATCACATCTATCATCGTTTCAATGTATCTATCACATCTATCATCGTATCTATTGTTGTATCTATCACATCTATCGTCGTATCTATCGTTGTATCTATCACATCTATCATCGTATCTATCGTCGTATCAATCGTTGTATCTATCATTGTATCAATGTATCTATCACATCTATCATCGTTTCAATGTATCTATCACATCTATCATCGTTTCAATGTATCTATCACATCTATCATCGTATCTATTGTTGTATCCATCACATCTATCGTTGTTTCAATGTATCTATCACATCTATTGTATCTATCACATCTATCGTCGTATCAATGTATCTATCATATCTATCGTTGTTTCAATGTATCTATCACATCTATCATCGTATCTATTGTTGTATCTATCACATCTATCGTCGTATCTATCGTTGTATCTATCACATCTATCATCGTATCTATCGTCGTATCAATCGTTGTATCTATCATTGTATCAATGTATCTATCACATCTATCATCGTTTCAATGTATCTATCACATCTATCATCGTTTCAATGTATCTATCACATCTATCGTCGTATCTATCGTTGTATCTATCACATCTATCATTGTTTCAATGTATCTATCACATCTATCGTCGTATCTATCGTTGTATATATCACATCTTTCATCGTTTCAATGTATCCATCACATCTATCATTGTATCAATGTATCTATCACATCTATCATTGTATCAATGTATCTATCACATCTATCGTCGTATCTATCACATCTATCATTGTTTCAATGTATATCACATCTATCGTCGTATCTATCGTCGTATCTATCGTTGTATCTATCACATCTATCATTGTATCTATCGTTGTATTTATCCCATCTATCGTCGTATCTATCGTTGTATCTATCACATCTATCATTGTTTCAATGTATCTATCACATCTATCGTCGTATCTATCGTTGTATCTATCACATCTATCGTCGTATCTATCGTTGTATCTATCACATCTATCATCGTTTCAATGTATCCATCACATCTATCGTTGTATCTATCACATCTATCATCGTTTCAATGTATCCATCACATTTATCGTCGTATCTATCGTTGTATCTATCACATCTATCATTGTTTCAATGTATCTATCACATCTATCGTCGTATCTATCGTTGTATCTATCACATCTATCGTCGTATCTATCACATCTATCATCGTTTCAATGTATCCATCACATCTATCGTTGTATCTATCGTTGTATCTATCACATCTATCATTGTATCAATGTATCTATCACATCTATCATCGTATCTATCGTTGTATCTATCACATCTATCATTGTTTCAATGTATCTATCACATCTATCGTCGTATCTATCGTTGTATATATCACATCTATCATTGTTTCAGTGTATCTATCACATCTATCGTCGTATCTATCGTTGTATCTATCACATCTATCATTGTTTCAATGTATCTATCACATCTATCGTCGTATCTATCGTTGTATATATCACATCTTTCATCGTTTCAATGTATCCATCACATCTATCATTGTATCAATGTATCTATCACATCTATCATTGTATCAATGTATCTATCACATCTATCATCGTTTCAATGTATCTATCACATCTATCGTCGTATCTATCACATCTATCATTGTTTCAATGTATATCACATCTATCATCGTATCTATCGTTGTATCTATCCCATCTATCGTCGTATCTATCGTTGTATCTATCACATCTATCATTGTTTCAATGTATCTATCACATCTATCGTCGTATCTATCGTTGTATATATCACATCTATCATCGTTTCAATGTATCCATCACATCTATCGTCGTATCTATCGTTGTATCTATCACATCTATCGTCGTATCTATCACATCTATCATCGTTTCAATGTATCCATCACATCTATCGTTGTATCTATCGTTGTATCTATCACATCTATCATTGTATCAATGTATCTATCACATCTATCATCGTTTCAATGTATCTATCACATCTATCGTCGTATCTATCGTTGTATCTATCACATCTATCATTGTTTCAATGTATCTATCACATCTATCGTCGTATCTATCGTTGTATCTATCACATCTATCATCGTATCTATCGTCGTATCAATCGTTGTATCTATCATTGTATCAATGTATCTATCACATCTATCATCGTTTCAATGTATCTATCACATCTATCATCGTATCTATTGTTGTATCTATCACATCTATCGTTGTTTCAATGTATCTATCGCTATTGTATCTATCACATCTATCATCGTATCTATCGTCGTATCAATCGTTGTATCTATCATTGTATCAATGTATCTATCACATCTATCATCGTTTCAATGTATCTATCACATCTATCATCGTTTCAATGTATCTATCACATCTATCATCGTATCTATTGTTGTATCCATCACATCTATCGTTGTTTCAATGTATCTATCACATCTATCATCGTTTCAATGTATCTATCACATCTATCGTCGTATCAATGTATCTATCATATCTATCGTTGTTTCAATGTATCTATCACATCTATCATCGTTTCAATGTATCTATCACATCTATCATCGTATTAATGTATCTATCACATCTATCATCGTTTCAATGTATCTATCACATCTATCATCGTTTCAATGTATCTATCACATCTATCATTGTATCAATGTATCTATCACATTTATCGTCGTTTCAATGTATCTATCACATCTATCGTCGTTTCAATGTATCTATCACATCTATCGTTTCAATGTATCTATCACATCTATCATCATTTAAATGTATCTATCACATCTATCGTCGTATCTATCGTTGTATCTATCACATCTATCGTCGTATCTATCGTTGTATCTATCACATCTATCATCGTTTCATTGTATCTATTGTTGTATCTATCACATCTATCGTCGTATCTATGTATCTATCACGTCTATTGTTGTATCTATCACATCTATCATCGTATCTATCGTTGTATCTATCACATCTATCATCGTTTCAATGTATCTAACACATCTATCATCGTTTCAATGTATCCATCACATCTATCATCGTTTCAATGTATCCATCACATCTATCATCGTATCTATCATTGTATCTATCACATCTATCATCGTTTCTATCGTTGTATCTGTCACATCTATCGTCGTTTCAATGTATCTATCACATCTATCGTCGTATCTATCGTTGTATCTATCACATCTATCATCGTATCAATGTATCTATCACATCTATCGTCATATCTATTGTTGCATCTATCACATCTAGCGTCGTATCTATTGTTGTATCTATCACATCTATCATTGTATCAATGTATCTATCACATCTATCGTCGTATCTATCACATCTATCATTGTTTCAATGTATATCACATCTATCGTCGTATCTATCGTCGTATCTATCGTTGTATCTATCACATCTATCATTGTATCTATCGTTGTATTTATCCCATCTATCGTCGTATCTATCGTTGTATCTATCACATCTATCATTGTTTCAATGTATCTATCACATCTATCGTCGTATCTATCGTTGTATCTATCACATCTATCGTCGTATCTATCGTTGTATCTATCACATCTATCATCGTTTCAATGTATCCATCACATCTATCGTTGTATCTATCACATCTATCATCGTTTCAATGTATCCATCACATTTATCGTCGTATCTATCGTTGTATCTATCACATCTATCATTGTTTCAATGTATCTATCACATCTATCGTCGTATCTATCGTTGTATCTATCACATCTATCGTCGTATCTATCACATCTATCATCGTTTCAATGTATCCATCACATCTATCGTTGTATCTATCGTTGTATCTATCACATCTATCATTGTATCAATGTATCTATCACATCTATCATCGTATCTATCGTTGTATCTATCACATCTATCATTGTTTCAATGTATCTATCACATCTATCGTCGTATCTATCGTTGTATATATCACATCTATCATTGTTTCAGTGTATCTATCACATCTATCGTCGTATCTATCGTTGTATCTATCACATCTATCATTGTTTCAATGTATCTATCACATCTATCGTCGTATCTATCGTTGTATATATCACATCTTTCATCGTTTCAATGTATCCATCACATCTATCATTGTATCAATGTATCTATCACATCTATCATTGTATCAATGTATCTATCACATCTATCATCGTTTCAATGTATCTATCACATCTATCGTCGTATCTATCACATCTATCATTGTTTCAATGTATATCACATCTATCATCGTATCTATCGTTGTATCTATCCCATCTATCGTCGTATCTATCGTTGTATCTATCACATCTATCATTGTTTCAATGTATCTATCACATCTATCGTCGTATCTATCGTTGTATATATCACATCTATCATCGTTTCAATGTATCCATCACATCTATCGTCGTATCTATCGTTGTATCTATCACATCTATCGTCGTATCTATCACATCTATCATCGTTTCAATGTATCCATCACATCTATCGTTGTATCTATCGTTGTATCTATCACATCTATCATTGTATCAATGTATCTATCACATCTATCATCGTTTCAATGTATCTATCACATCTATCGTCGTATCTATCGTTGTATCTATCACATCTATCATTGTTTCAATGTATCTATCACATCTATCGTCGTATCTATCGTTGTATCTATCACATCTATCATCGTATCTATCGTCGTATCAATCGTTGTATCTATCATTGTATCAATGTATCTATCACATCTATCATCGTTTCAATGTATCTATCACATCTATCATCGTATCTATTGTTGTATCTATCACATCTATCGTCGTATCTATCGTTGTATCTATCACATCTATCATCGTATCTATCGTCGTATCAATCGTTGTATCTATCATTGTATCAATGTATCTATCACATCTATCATCGTTTCAATGTATCTATCACATCTATCATCGTTTCAATGTATCTATCACATCTATCATCGTATCTATTGTTGTATCCATCACATCTATCGTTGTTTCAATGTATCTATCACATCTATTGTATCTATCACATCTATCGTCGTATCAATGTATCTATCATATCTATCGTTGTTTCAATGTATCTATCACATCTATCATCGTTTCAATGTATCTATCACATCTATCATCGTATTAATGTATCTATCACATCTATCATCGTTTCAATGTATCTATCACATCTATCATCGTTTCAATGTATCTATCACATCTATCATTGTATCAATGTATCTATCACATTTATCGTCGTTTCAATGTATCTATCACATCTATCGTCGTTTCAATGTATCTATCACATCTATCGTTTCAATGTATCTATCACATCTATCATCATTTAAATGTATCTATCACATCTATCGTCGTATCTATCGTTGTATCTATCACATCTATCGTCGTATCTATCGTTGTATCTATCACATCTATCATCGTTTCATTGTATCTATTGTTGTATCTATCACATCTATCGTCGTATCTATGTATCTATCACGTCTATTGTTGTATCTATCACATCTATCATCGTATCTATCGTTGTATCTATCACATCTATCATCGTTTCAATGTATCTAACACATCTATCATCGTTTCAATGTATCCATCACATCTATCATCGTTTCAATGTATCCATCACATCTATCATCGTATCTATCATTGTATCTATCACATCTATCATCGTTTCTATCGTTGTATCTGTCACATCTATCGTCGTTTCAATGTATCTATCACATCTATCGTCGTATCTATCGTTGTATCTATCACATCTATCATCGTATCAATGTATCTATCACATCTATCGTCATATCTATTGTTGCATCTATCACATCTAGCGTCGTATCTATTGTTGTATCTATCACATCTATCATCGTATCTATTGTTGTATCTATCACATCTATCGTCGTATCTATGTATCTATCACATCTATCATCGTATCTATCGTTGTATCTATCACATCTATCATCGTTTCAATGTATCTATCACATCTATCATCGTATCTATTGTTCTATCTATCACATCTATCATCGTTTCAATGTATCTATCACATCTATCATCGTTTCAATGTATCTATCACATCTATCATTGTATCAATGTATCTATCACATTTATCGTCGTTTCAATGTATCTATCACATCTATCATCGTATCTATTGTTGTATCTATCACATCTATCATCGTTTCAATGTATCTATCACATCTATCATCGTTTCAATGTATCTATCACATCTATCATTGTATCAATGTATCTATCACATCTATCATCGTTTCAATGTATCTATCACATCTATCATCGTATCTATTGTTGTATCTATCACATCTATCATCGAATCAATGTATCTATCACATATATCATCGTTTCAATGTATCTATCACATCTATCATCGTATCAATGTATCTATCACATCTATCATCGTTTCAGTGTATCTATCACATCTATCGTCGAATCAATGTATCTATCACATCTATCATCGTTTCAATGTATCTATCACATCTATCATCGTATCAATGTATCTATCACATCTATCGTCATATCTATTGTTGCATCTATCACATCTAGCGTTGTTTCAATGTATCTATCACATCTATCATCGTTTCAGTGTATCTATCACATCTATCATCGTATCTATTGTTGTATCTATCACATCTATCATCGTATTCTATTGTTGTATCTATCACATCTATCATCGTTTCAATGTATCTATCACATCTATCATCGTATCTATTGTTGTATCTATCGTTGTATCTATCACATCTATCATCGTATCTATTGTTGTATCTATCACATTTATCATCGTTTCAATGTATCTATCACATCTATCATCGTTTCAGTGTATCTATCACATCTATCATCGTTTCAGTGTATCTATCACATCTATCATCGTTTCAATGTATCTATCACATCTATCGTTGTTTCAATGTATCTATCACATCTATCATCGTTTCAATGTATCCATCACATCTATCATTGTTTCAATGTATCTATCACATCTATCATCGTTTCAGTGTATCTATCACATCTATCATCGTTTCAATGTATCTATCACATCTATCATCGTATCTATTGTTGTATCTATCACATCTATCATCGTTTCAATGTATCTATCACATCTATCATCGTATCTATTGTTGTATCTATCACATTTATCATCGTTTCAATGTATCTATCACATCTATCATCGTTTCAGTGTATCTATCACATCTATCATCGTTTCAGTGTATCTATCACATCTATCATCGTTTCAGTGTATCTATCACATCTATCGTCGTATCTATCGTTGTATCTATCACATCTATCATTGTTTCAATGTATCTATCACATCTATCGTCGTATCTATCGTTGTATATATCACATCTTTCATCGTTTCAATGTATCCATCACATCTATCATTGTATCAATGTATCTATCACATCTATCATTGTATCAATGTATCTATCACATCTATCATCGTTTCAATGTATCTATCACATCTATCGTCGTATCTATCACATCTATCATTGTTTCAATGTATATCACATCTATCATCATTTAAATGTATCTATCACATCTATCGTCGTATCTATCGTTGTATCTATCACATCTATCGTCGTATCTATCGTTGTATCTATCACATCTATCATCGTTTCATTGTATCTATTGTTGTATCTATCACATCTATCGTCGTATCTATGTATCTATCACGTCTATTGTTGTATCTATCACATCTATCATCGTATCTATCGTTGTATCTATCACATCTATCATCGTTTCAATGTATCTAACACATCTATCATCGTTTCAATGTATCCATCACATCTATCATCGTTTCAATGTATCCATCACATCTATCATCGTATCTATCATTGTATCTATCACATCTATCATCGTTTCTATCGTTGTATCTGTCACATCTATCGTCGTTTCAATGTATCTATCACATCTATCGTCGTATCTATCGTTGTATCTATCACATCTATCATCGTATCAATGTATCTATCACATCTATCGTCATATCTATTGTTGCATCTATCACATCTAGCGTCGTATCTATTGTTGTATCTATCACATCTATCATCGTATCTATTGTTGTATCTATCACATCTATCGTCGTATCTATGTATCTATCACATCTATCATCGTATCTATCGTTGTATCTATCACATCTATCATCGTTTCAATGTATCTATCACATCTATCATCGTATCTATTGTTCTATCTATCACATCTATCATCGTTTCAATGTATCTATCACATCTATCATCGTTTCAATGTATCTATCACATCTATCATTGTATCAATGTATCTATCACATTTATCGTCGTTTCAATGTATCTATCACATCTATCATCGTATCTATTGTTGTATCTATCACATCTATCATCGTTTCAATGTATCTATCACATCTATCATCGTTTCAATGTATCTATCACATCTATCATTGTATCAATGTATCTATCACATCTATCATCGTTTCAATGTATCTATCACATCTATCATCGTATCTATTGTTGTATCTATCACATCTATCATCGAATCAATGTATCTATCACATATATCATCGTTTCAATGTATCTATCACATCTATCATCGTTTCAGTGTATCTATCACATCTATCGTCGAATCAATGTATCTATCACATCTATCATCGTTTCAATGTATCTATCACATCTATCATCGTATCAATGTATCTATCACATCTATCGTCATATCTATTGTTGCATCTATCACATCTAGCGTTGTTTCAATGTATCTATCACATCTATCATCGTTTCAGTGTATCTATCACATCTATCATCGTATCTATTGTTGTATCTATCACATCTATCATCGTATTCTATTGTTGTATCTATCACATCTATCATCGTTTCAATGTATCTATCACATCTATCATCGTATCTATTGTTGTATCTATCACATTTATCATCGTTTCAATGTATCTATCACATCTATCATCGTTTCAGTGTATCTATCACATCTATCATCGTTTCAGTGTATCTATCACATCTATCATCGTTTCAATGTATCTATCACATCTATCGTTGTTTCAATGTATCTATCACATCTATCATCGTTTCAATGTATCCATCACATCTATCATTGTTTCAATGTATCTATCACATCTATCATCGTTTCAGTGTATCTATCACATCTATCATCGTATCTATTGTTGTATCTATCACATCTATCATCGTTTCAATGTATCTATCACATCTATCATCGTATCTATTGTTGTATCTATCACATTTATCATCGTTTCAATGTATCTATCACATCTATCATCGTTTTAGTGTATCTATCACATCTATCATCGTTTCAGTGTATCTATCACATCTATCATCGTTTCAGTGTATCTATCACATCTATCGTATCTGTGGTATCTATCGTTGTATCTATCACATCTATCATTGTTTCAATGTATCTATCACATCTATCGTATCTGTGGTATCTATCGTTGTATCTATCACATTTATCAGGCCAACATACTTCTATAAACAAGAACTGTCAAGACACGTCAAAAACCATGCAAATATATTAAAAGCAATAAGCAAATTAAATACATAATGAGTAAAAAGTCATTTTAATAATAATAACACACAACATGCATTAAGAATACTTTTTTGATAATGTTAACACTTGAATCCAACCAAGTGTTTAATTGCTCCAATGCTCCTTGTTCGATGTACAGATCATTTACAGAGCGGATCGTGTCCGCTTTGAACGACTGAACGCAGAATCAGCTGTTGTGGGAAACGTTCTATTTGTTTGTTGTTTCCTCAACAACTTTGAATATGATCCCGTTATCTCAGCTCTCGCTGATGTTTCGGTCTAAACTTTCCGCCCGCATGAATAATGTCATGGTGTTAATTTACATCGAGTCTGATCTGTGTCTGATTGTTCAGGATATTTACATGTTGTACAGAATGACGCTGTTGTTTCACAGATCTTGGATGTAAATCCTATGGCTTTCAGTTGCTAAAAATAACTTTACTGTAATGATTGAACTTTAATGTGTCATACGGTCAGTCACACAGTTCATTGTTCATGTGTTTGTGCATTAATTGTCTTGCATCGCTCTTGTTTAATATGCGTCTCTCTTTCACTTTCAGCCATCTTCCAGATCATCCAGAGCATCAGGCAGGGAATGTGAGCGCCGCCGGTCTGCACTGATCTTCCATGGAGCTGATTTCTTCTTCAGTTAATCTGTTAGTCGTTTACAGCTGATCTCAGTTATGTACGTTGTGAGAATTTTTCTGCGTTCATCGGTTGGACCGTCTCAAGCATGTTAGAGTTGAATGTTTTGGAAAGTTTTACGACGCGTGTTTACGGGCTGCTCCTCATGATGCTCTGATTTTTGGTTTCATCGTTCGGTTTCCACTGATTTGTGTCATTCACACTTGCTGCGTTTCCATCCAAAGTTGCGAATTTAGCTTGTGCGCAAATTTGGAATATCGCATCAAACATTTGCGAATAAAGCCATGTTTCTTTCCCATGTGAAACTGCCACAAAATATCAAGAATAAAAATGGAAGTTGCCCCCCCCCCCCCTTCCCCCTTCCCCCCCTTCCCCCTTTCCCCCCCTTCCCCCCCCCCTTTCCCCCCCTTTCCCCCCCCCCCCTTTCCCCCCCTTTTTTCCCCTTTTTTTCAATTTTTTCCCCTTTTTTCCTTTTTTTTTCTTTTCTTTTTAAATGCGATATCCCAAAATGTGCATAAAAATAGATGGATGAAAACGGCTATTTATGAGATTTTGTATGAAATGCATAAAACATTTGCGAATAAAGCCGCGTTTCTTTCCCATGTGAAACTTGCCACAAAATATCAGTGATAAAAATGGAAGTTGCTTTCCCCCCTCCCCCTCCCCTCCCCCTCCCCTTTTTCCCTTTTTTTCCCTTTCCCCCCTTTTTTTCCTTTTTTTCCCTTTTTTTTCTTTTTCCTTTTTTCCCCTTTTTTTTCTCCATTTTTTTCCCTTTTTTTTCTTTTTTAAATGCGATATCCCAAAATGTGCATAAAAATAGATGGATGAAAACGGCTATTTATGAGATTTTGTGTAAATTCAGACATCAGCACTCGCCGTATGAATCTGTACCTCCGTTTCTCTTCCTCTCTCTTACAGGAAACTGATGCTGTGTAATAATGATTTTATACAAATAAAAGATATTTTCTCTATTGGCACCGTGTTTTAATCGTGAAACAAAATACTGTGGTTTTGCTTTGAAGTAAACCATATTTCCAAAAATATGCGAGTTTGTCACGTCTTTAAAGTGGACAGGAAATTAAAATGAATCTATTGTCTAAAATCTAACTCTTTTTAATGTTCTGACCTCTCAAATTTAATAAAGTAAATAAATATAAATAATAAATAACCGATAAATGAACGGTTATCGGTCAGTATCTCTCTGCGCGCACTCGGATCCCGCGGGCGCGCGCCTCGGTGACGTCAGTGGAGTGAAGAAGATGGCGGCGCTCGTGAAGGCGGAAGGTAAGTGGCGGAATCCGTTGCTGTTACTATTACGCGCTCCTGTCAGCGCGCGAACAGCCGTTTATCAGAACATGTCCGCTCTGTTCGGTTCGGTCCCGGTGCGTGTGTGTGCTTCTGCTACTCCTTAATTAGCGTGTGTGTGTGTATGTGTGTGTGTGTTTTTACCCCGTTTATCTGTGTGTGTGTGTGTGTGTGTGTGTGTCAGTCCGGGGCCTTGGGGTTTGTCATATTTATTTATGTTTATGATTAAAATGATTAAACTCATTCAGATAGTTTCGTTCGGTCCGCTCTTCGTCGTCAGGCCTGTCGTTTCATATATAGTGTGTGATTGTGTTATTATGGGCGTGTGTGTGTGTGTGTGTGTGTGTAGGAAACGCTGCGTTTATATGCAAAAAGTACCATAGTATTACCATGTTTTTGTACACGGTCATGATTTTTCGTTGTGTATATGGTAATCATTCTGTGGTAAGTGTGTGAATCTCACAGTATCATGTAAACACATTAACACGGGCCAATTAAAAACATTGATCATTAACACATGCTGCTTAACAGATCATTAATGCAGACTTTTGAAATGTCAAGAAACATTCAAATGTAATATTAGAAGATTGTGGCATTAATAAACAACTGTCATTCGGTCAATTAGCATTTTTCATCTTTTAAAAACCTACTGACAGTAATAAATGTGTAATGAAAACTTTTGTTATTAATTAATTTCATATATATATTTACATACATGTATATAGATTAACCCTCATGTGCTGTTCGGGATGTTTGAGTCTTAATTTGGCCGTAACTTTCTCCGTGTTTCAGCAAATGGAATGATTTTTGGTGACGAATCTTATTTTGACACATATTGAAAATTTTCAAAAACTCTGGGCAAATTCACGACCCTTTCGTTACTTTTAACTGCTTTAAAAATGTATCAGATAAATATTTTTTTTGCTTAAATCTATGAATCAACCTCAGTCCTGATCAAAACTACTAAATTAAAAAAAAAAAAAATCAGGATTTTAACTCTTTAATTGCCAAATTCATAAATGATGTCACTGATTTGGGAAAAAACGTGTCAAAGATTAGAAACAACATTGTTAGTTTTTGTGCAGCATCAGATTTTAACGCTTTAAAGAGTTAAAATCCTGATTTTTTTTTATAATTAGTAGTTTTGATCAGGACTGAGGTTGATTAATAGATTTAAGCAAAAAAATTATCTGATACATTTTTAAAGCAGTTAAAATCGTGGCTGAAAACATAACGAAAAGGTCGTGAATTTGAACAATGCACAAGGGTTGAATATATATATATATATATATAAAAATGCTGTCAAGTTGATTAATAACAAAAGTTGGCATTATATATATATATGTGTACGTTTATATACGCATATAATATACATACACATTTGGCATATTTACAAACTTTTAGGTTGAATGTGAATAATCGATTTGATTAATTGCGATTTATATATATATATATGTATATATAAAACACCATATTTTAATACTGTGCGGTCTACATATCCGCGGCATCGTTACATTACATTGAAAGGAAAATTTGTTTGATAAATAAACGTTAGAAGTATTTACATTTGACTCTTTTTTTCACGTGTGAGTGAATTGGAGGCGGAGCTATGCTGAATCTAGAGTGCTGATTGGAGGGAAATGTTCACGTTTTTGTTTTGTTTTTATTTGTATTGTTTATTGCGTGTGTGATCAAGTTTGTGAAACTATAAAATCTGAATGATTCGTTCGTTGAAAACAAAAACATTGATTTTTTTTGTGTTAAAGGAGCAGTTCACCCCAAAAATTAAATTATCCCACGATCTACCGATCATTTTCATTTTTGGGTGAACTATCGCTTTAATGCGCTATTGTTTGCAAATGATGAAGCAAGTAAAAGTGTGTGATTATCTTGTATCCCATAATGGCTACAATTACTCTACAAAAGATACAAATTTTAAATTTTAACTGATTCACATTTTGGTTTCCGTGTGAATTCCATCTATTCTGAGCTTTTTTTATGTACGGAATTTAGAAGCGTTCACATTGTTTTATAATTACGACTAAAATATTA
>CM074285.1:28132287-28147287 GCA_037194245.1 Opsariichthys bidens | reverse complement strand
ATAGATAGATAGATAGATAGATAGATAGATAGATAGACAGAAAGAAAGATAGACAGATGGATAGACAGAAAGAAAGAGACAGAAAGATAGACAGATGGATAGACAGATAGATAGATAGATAGACAGATGGATAGATAGATAGACAGAAAGAAAGATAGACAGATGGACAGACAGAAAGATAGATAGATAGATAGATAGATAGATAGATAGACAGATGGATAGATAGATAGACAGATGGATAGACAGTCAGATAGATAGATAGATAGACAGTTGGATAGATAGACAGACAGATAGTAAGTCATCTGAAGATTGTAATACAGCCTCTTATGTTCATGTTTTCTGTGTGTGTGTGTCAGTGTTGCAGATTAGTCCTCCCTGGATCGTGTGACTGCCCTCTGCAGGCTGGAGGAGTTAATGAACGTCACCATGAACAACAAGGACACCACTACAGAGTCTGGTCAGTCTCTCACATACATGCATGTCCACTAGAGCCGATGTGTTTTTAACAGCCTGTTGTCGCCACCTCCTGGTGTAACGATGTAATTGATACAATCTTTATTTGAAGCGTCACGTTATTTTCAAAAGGTGATTTACTCTATTTTGAACACTACTGTATCATCAGTGTTTATATCCGAACTATAAACTCTTATCCCAGGACGTCTGTGATCCTTTAAATGATCGTAACACAGAAATATTGAAGCTACCGTTACATTTATTCAGATGATCTTTCAGTTGTGTGTGTAATTCTGTGATCACCAATGTTTTGTGTGATGCAGAGACCAGCGGTCAGATGAAGGTGTTTTTGCCCAATAAGCTGTTGGAGTGTTTGCCTCGCACCACGACTTTACCCAAAGAGACTGCGCTGGAACACAAACGAGGTAGTTACACGATTTTTTTGTCGGCTGGACATTTTTGACCCGGAGGTGGAAAAAAAAAAAAGAACTAGAGCTGCAACTAACGATTATTTTTTCTGCCGACTAATCTAACGATTATTTATTTATTTTTTTTCTGGTTAGTCGACTAATCTAACGATTATTTTTTTTCTCGGTTAGTCGACTAATCTAACGATTATTTTTTTCTGTCGACTAATCTAACGATTCGACTAATCTAACGATTTTTTTTACCCCTTCGGTTAGTCGACTAATCTAACGATAATTTTTTTCTGTCTACTAATCTAACAATTTTTTTTTTCTGTCGACTAATCTAACAATTTTTTTTACCCCTTCGGTTAGTCGACTAATCTAACGATTATTTTTTTCTGTCGACTAATCTAACGATTTTTTTTTCTGTCTACTAATCTAACGATTTTTTTTAACCCTTCGGTTAGTCGACTAATCTAACGATTATTTTTTTCTGTCTACTAATCTAACGATTTTTTTTTCTGTCTACTAATCTAACGATTTTTTTTTCTGTCTACTAATCTAACGATTTTTTTTACCCCTTCGGTTAGTCGACTAATCTAACGATTATTTTTTTTTCTGTCTACTAATCTAACGATTTTTTTTTTCTGTCGACTAATCTAACGATTTTTTTTTTCTCGGTGAGTCGACTAATCTAACGATTATTTTTTTTCTGTCGACTAATCTAACGTTTTTTTTTCTGTCGACTAATCTAGCGATTTTTCTTTAACCCTTCGGTTAGTCGACTAATCTAACGATTATTTTTTTCTGTCTACTAATCTAACGATTTTTTTTTCTGTCTACTAATCTAACGATTTTTTTTACCCCTTCGGTTAGTCGACTAATCTAACGATTATTTTTTTTCTGTCTACTAATCTAACGATTTTTTTTTCTCGGTGAGTCGACTAATCTAACGATTATTTTTTTCTGTCGACTAATCTAACGATTTTTTTTACCCCTTCGGTTAGTCGACTAATCTAACGATAATTTTTTTCTGTCTACTAATCTAACGATTTTTTTTTTTTTTGTCGACTAATCTAACGATTTTTTTTTTCTGTCGGCTAATCTAACGATTTTTTTTTTCTCGATTAGTTGACTAATCTAACGATTATTTTTTTCTGTCGACTAATCTAACGATTTTTTTTTTCTGTCTACTAATCTAACGATTTTTTTTAACCCTTCGGTTAGTCGACTAATCTAACGATTATTTTTTTCTGTCTACTAATCTAACGATTTTTTTTTCTGTCTACTAATCTAACGATTTTTTTTTTTTTCTGTCTACTAATCTAACGATTTTTTTTACCCCTTCGGTTAGTCGACTAATCTAACGATTATTTTTTTTCTGTCTACTAATCTAACGATTTTTTTTTTCTGTCGACTAATCTAACGATTTTTTTTTCTCGGTGAGTCGACTAATCTAACGATTATTTTTTTTCTGTCGACTAATCTAACGATTTTTTTTCTGTCGACTAATCTAGCGATTTTTCTTTACCCCTTCGGTTAGTCGACTAATCTAACGATTATTTTTTTCTGTCTACTAATCTAACGATTTTTTTTTCTGTCTACTAATCTAACGATTTTTTTTTCTGTCTACTAATCTAACGATTTTTTTTACCCCTTCGGTTAGTCGACTAATCTAACGATTATTTTTTTTCTGTCTACTAATCTAACGATTTTTTTTTCTCGGTGAGTCGACTAATCTAACGATTATTTTTTTCTGTCGACTAATCTAACGATTTTTTTTACCCCTTCGGTTAGTCGACTAATCTAACGATAATTTTTTTCTGTCTACTAATCTAACGATTTTTTTTTTTTTTTGTCGACTAATCTAACGATTTTTTTTTTCTGTCGGCTAATCTACCGATTTTTTTTTTTCTCGATTAGTTGACTAATCTAACGATTATTTTTTTCCTCGATTAGTTGACTAATCTAACGATTATTTTTTTTGTCGACCAATCTAACGATTTTTTTTTTTTGTCGACTAATCTAACGATTATTTTTTTCTGTCGGCTAATCTAACGATTATTTTTTTTCTCGATTAGTTGACTAATCTAACGATTATTTTTTTCCTCGATTAGTTGACTAATCTAACGATTTTTTTTTTCTGTCGACTAATCTAACGATTTTTTTTTCTCAGTTAGTTGACTAATCCAACAATTTTTTTTTCTGTTGACTAATCTAATGATTTTTTTTTTCTGTTGACTAATCTAACGATTATTTTTTTTGTCGACCAATCTAACGATTTTTTTTTTTGTCGACTAATCTAACGATTATTTTTTTCTGTCGGCTAATCTAACGATTATTTTTTTTCTCGATTAGTTGACTAATCTAACGATTATTTTTATTTATTTTTTTCCCTGTCAACTGATCTATCGATTATTATTATTATTTTTTTCTCGATTAGTCAACTAATCTACCGATTATTTTCCCCCGGATTAGTCGGCTAATCTAACGATTATTTATTAAAGTTTTTTTTATTAATCTAGTGATCTTTTTTTTACGTAAGAAGTTAGAACTATTTCAGCAGTTCGTTGAGGTGTAGAAACTCTGGGACACGCCATCATGTAACAATACGATTTGATGTTGATTAAAAATAAGCCACTCATGTGTGATCGTCCAGTGGGAGACATTTGAACTTTAACATGAAGAGCGTCAAAGACTTTCTCTACAGTCTTAAAGGAACTTTGATCGTGTTCAAGCCATTGAACAAACGTCTCCTGAACCGTGTGTTTTTCCTCTTGCTCTGTCTGTTCAGAATTTAGCAGCCTCGTCTCTGATTGGCTGGAATTTTGGCACAATGTAACGCTGGTTTGTGTCGAGCGGTCGGCGCTTGGCGAGCGCAGGGCGGGAATCAGGAGCGCGAGCGACTCAAACCTCGCACGTGCGAAAGAGAACGTCCGCGCGCATCCAAATAAACTTCTGTGAAATGCAAAACTCGAAATATTTTCTTATTTGCGAGACGAAGATTTTCTCCTCAACTCAGTTCACGCCCTTTTACACGCTCAAAATATGATCAAAAATTTGGCAGAGATCCAATTTCCACAGGTGGGACGCCATTTCGGTTCTGCAAAGGGAACAAAGGAGCGTTTTATTCGGCCTCTGTTTAAAGTATTCCCACACTTTTGATAATCGTGCTCCAGGTTTTTGTGATAGAATGGAACTTTCTCTGTTCCCGTGAGCAGAAGCCGCCGTTACGCCAGATGAACGTAAACAGTGCGACGCGTCGACGCATTTCACGCACGTCGTTGCTGCACTAAAAAGAACAAAAATGATACATTTTTTCGGAACGTTTTGTTTAAACACTACGTGTGCAAAGTTCCGATGCGATAGAGAAAATCCTCTACTGCTCAAATTGACTAGATTAACGAAAGCTTGTCGTGTGTTTGTTTGTGTTCCAGGAAATTGCCTCCTTCCTGATTTCTTTTGACCGACATGACGAGTGGCTGTCCTGCAGCCTTAAGACCAGGTCAGTCGTGTGTTTGTGGGAGTGTGTGCAGGAGCATCACTTTTCTTCTTCGTAATAATGATGAATTATTCACCGTCACTGCAAGAAACGATGTTCTTCCTCAGTATTTTGTCTTGTTTGCAAGTAACTTTACTTCATTGGAATGGTACAACATGAATGGAACAAAATCTTACGGAAAGCTCATTTTTTGAGATATCAAACTCAAATTTGGAACACGACTCGTTGAGATTTATGGCTTTGATTTTCTTGCAGTTTTAGAGGAGAAAAAGTATATTTCATATAAAAACTTAAAATAGTATTTTTGTCAATTTTCATAACAATAAACGTAAAATTCTATAACTTTTTTTTTAAGTTCACTTTTTAAAACTTGTTTCACTGTAGCAGTCATCTGCCGACGGCTTCTTTATAAAGTCTTGGCTCCAAAGCATTCAAGATGTATGACAGTTTCAGCTGTCTATGTTCATAAATAGATTATAGTTACGTCACAGTGCAGTGAAATCCCCTAAAAATACAAAATATTAAATAAAAAATATTATCGAACTAAAATATAGTACAATCGTTTCATTTAAATAAAATTTTTCTAAATTTGGGGGCATTTTTGACCTCCTCGCTGGAGCATCAGAGGGTTAAATAAAAATACATTTACTTGAGAAGCAAAATTATGTAAGAAATTAAGTCTTGTTTAATAAAAACTGATAAAACCTTGCGGCTTAAACAACGCCGTGGCTAATATATGGATTTTTCCCGCTTTCACATTTTTTTCATTCAAAAAAACATTGTGACGTGCTCAGTTTTTTGGCGGCATGTTTACTGTTTAAATCGATTAAATCGAGCGCGCTCAAACTTCCCATCGTGCTGATTACGGTAGTCATTTTGTGACCCTCATCATGACAAAGACACGGAGAAATGCATATGATGCTGCTCTCAAGTTGATCTGGCTGTTGGAAAAGGAAATAGAGCTTCATGAGTGGATGAGAAGACGTTGGAAACGGCAGCGCGAGGAATTGATTCGGCGCAAAAACACAACTAAGGGGCCGTTCGCGTCTTTTTCGCGCGCTTGCCGCGCGCCTACATAGGAAATAATGAATATGCGCGCGCAAAAGACGCGATATGCATTATATGCATTTCTCCGTGTCTTCGTCATGATGAGGGTGACAAAACGACTACCGTAATCAGAATGATGGGAAGTTTGAGCGCGCTCGATTTAATCTAAACCGTAAACATGCCGCCAAAAAACTGACACGTCACAGAACGTGAACGAACATTCGAGATGTTTCAACTGCCCAACAAACACATTTACGTTGTGGCAACGTCGCTGCCACGTTCCATTTTTACTGTGGCAACGTTGACTGTCCACGTGCGCGCGACATTGTAGCAACGTTGTTGCAAGACGACGTTCCCACCACATTTATTTTTATACCAGATTATAAATATTATATTACCTTATTTTTTATGGATTTACTTTTTTTGTGGTCAATCTCTTAATAATCATACACAAGATGAACATGGAACACTTTTTTAAATAAATGTTAATCATTAATTGTTATTTTTAATGTAAAACCAGCTATGAAACTTTAAAGAGGAAAAATGCCATACTTTATTAAAACACTGCATACATATAATTACACTACCAAAAAACGCTAATATAGAGTATATTAATTATATTCAGCTCAAATATAATAGACTTTCTTAACTTAGCATTAACTTACACCAAACCCGATTGCAAACGACTCGGTATGTGAATGATCAGCTATTCTGTCCAGTTTATTAACAGAACAAATAAATCTCACATTAGACATAAAAATTGTCGGTTTTGTTTGGATATTTACATCTCTTATTTATCTAGAAGAGAAATCATAAGCAATACTCACGTATCCTGGCTTGAAGAAAGTCTGTTCAAATGTAAAATGCGCGTCGGAACAGTGACGAGAACATGTTGTACAATGGTTGTCCAGACAGCCTAAGCACAACCTTCAGCAATCCGTGGTTGAACGGCAACATTGTGACAGCACAGTAACAACCTTAACGACACAATGTAGAACCAACAACCTTGTTGTTACAACGTTGAGGCAACGTTCTGTGTTTGTTGGGTGTGCAGATCCGACTGAAAGCCAAAACAATCGCCACTGCGATGAAGTTTGAGGTTAAAGCCTGTGTAAAGTTCATTTGTTTCGATGTACCTGTAGAAACCCGCGGCTTATTTATGTTCAAAATTATATTTTTTTTAAAAAATTCAGTGGGTGCGGCTTATATTGAGGTGCGCTCAATAGTCCGGAAATCACGGTAGAACACATATATTTTTTAAGTATATCCTCGTTTGCCAACGGAAATGGACGACGACGCTTTGTTTGCGTGTTCACACACAGGCCGCAGAACGGTTCGATCATCCTGTACAATCGCAAGAAGGTAAAGTACCGCAAAGATGGATATTGCTGGAAGAAGAGAAAAGACGGAAAGACGACAAGAGAGGATCACATGAAGCTGAAGGTTCAGGGCATGGAGGTGAGAGCGCCGACGCGTGCGTTCATTCGTTTGATCGCAACACCGTGATATTGTGATTTCTGACGTGTGACGTCTGTCTCTGCCGCAGTGTCTTTACGGTTGTTATGTTCATTCCTCCATCGTCCCAACATTCCACAGGAGATGCTATTGGCTGCTGCAGGTGAGTTAGAATGACCAATCAGAAGCCAGGACGAATGCATATAAAAAAAAGAAAATTGAAATAATTTTTTTTTTTATACCGCATAATTATACACATTGCATGTTTGCAACGTATGAAAAAAAAATACTTTTATACACGAGGCTCTATAACTGTTCGCAGAACCCAGACATCGTGCTCGTGCACTACCTGAACGTGCCGTCGCTGGAGGACAGCGTGAAGTCGTGCGGTCCGGTGTCCTGCGCGCTGACCGACCGGCGGGACAGTCTGCGCTGGAGCCGAGACGAACTGCTGTCGCAGCTCAAACCCATGTGTGAGTGTCCGATCATGAGCGCTTGAGAAAATCATATGAATCCATAAAAATGACAAAAACGCACTACAACACGACTAAAGTGAAATCAAAAACCCATTCAGAATATTAACCCTCATGTGCTGTTCGGGATGTTTGAGTCTTAATTTGGCCGTAACTTTCTCCGTGTTTCAGCAAATGGAATGATTTTTGGTGACGCATCTTATTTGGACACATATTTTGGGAAAATGCTTTGAAAATGTTCAAAAACTCAACAGGACTCTGTGGGCAAATTCACCACCCTTTCGTTTTAACTGCTTTAAAAATGTATCAGATCAATATTTTTTTCACATTATTTTGCTTAAATCTATTAAATCAACCTCAGTCCTGATCAAAACTACTGAATTTTCAAAAAAAAAAAAAAAAAAATCAGGATTTTAACTCTTTAATTGCCAAATTCACTGATTAGGGAAAAAAACGTGTCAAAGATTAGAAACAACATTGTTAGTTTTTGTGCAGCATCAGATTTTAACGCTTTAAAGAGTTAAAATCCTGATTTTTTTTTTTATATTTAGTAGTTTTGATCAGGACTGAGGTTGATTAATAGATTTAAGCAAAAAAAAAATTGAAAAAAATATTTATCTGATACATTTTTAAACAGTTAACAGTAGTGGCTGTTTTCAGTCACGAACAGAACGAAAGGGTCGTGAATTTGAACAATGCACAAGAGTTAAAAAGGACTTCCTTACATGTTCATCATTCTTTCCTGTGTTGTTTGAGGATGTTTCCAGAGTCCCTCCAGCGGGAGTTATTCTCCGTATCACCATTTTGAGAATATTCCTCATTTAAATAATCCGATTATAAAGGGGCGGGGCCTGGTTGAGTGAGTTCGTAGTGTGTTGAAACTGGCGGTTATGGTAAGGGGGCGGGGCATTTCCCCAAACACCAATCACAACGCACCGCTCCAGCCGACCAATCAGAGCACAGTGTGCTTTTCAGAAGGAGGGGCTTCATAGAGACAGGAAGTAAACAGAGCGTTACTGACAGACTGGGAAGAGAGGAGCCGCAAAATAATGAACATTTAGGCATGAAAAGCTGTTCTAGCAGAGACAACATCAAGATAAAACTATTATAATATCTCGATGGTAAAAATGTGCGTTGGGTTTTTAATAGTTCAGTGGATACATTATGGTCAGTGCAATATGGACAAAATAATCACATTGCGATTTGTTTTAATCAATATTGCAATTGCGATTTATTGTTGTTGCTGTTTCAAACACGCTTCATTCTGAATGGATTCAGTGCACGAGAAGTGCAGAACAAAATGATTCACAGTGAAGGAACTGTATTTACAGCTTCATGAACAAAACTGTCTTTAAAACAGAAACATCAAATAAATGAAGGTGGACGAACCTGAAATTCCAGTCATAATAAGTGACTTCAAAACTGTGTTTCAGTGAATGAAGAAACACTGTACAGTAGATCAACTGCTGGATCATCTTAAAAACAGACGACATGAAATAAATGAGGATTATTTCACCTGCTTAAACTCGTATTCAACGCCGCCTCACATTTCTTGTGTGAAATAAGTGTGAGTTGCATCTTTTGTCCAGAGTTTGACTCCAAAACTCTCAAACGACTGATGTTGAATTTCTCTTTTTATTCTGAACCGCATCCATTTTTTTTCCTCTTTCCTCCCGTTTGTCTATTCTGTTCTCCCGCTTTGCTTTGTTCTCATTGGTGCTGAGCTCTGATTGGTCGACATCTTAAACATGCGCACAGTGACGTCGCAGTGTTCTCAATTACATTTACATTTAGTCATTTAGCAGACGCTTTTATCTTACGAGTGAGGAAAACAAACAAGCGATTCTTCATGAATTGGCACAGGAAGTGCTCGCAATACAAGTTTCACACATTGCTCAGTACCATAAGCTAGAGTAGGAAGGGAAAAGTTTTTTTTAAAATTAAAATATAAATAAATTAACAAATAAAATAGCTGACTTGTGCGATTTAGAAATTGCATGTGCTCAAATCGCGATTGATTGCACAGCCCTAGTCAGTGCGTGTGAGATGTACTCGACGTGACTTTGAATGCGTGTTTGTTCAGTCCACAGTATGAAATGGTCCTGTGGAGGCAACGGTGCCGCCGATCTCTCTGTGGAGCAGATGGTGCAACAGATCCTGGAAACCCAACAGACCAAACCACAACCACGAACACACACCTGCCTCTGTGGTAAATCACACTGAGCGAGTGGTGCTTTCTCGCCCAGAGCCCTTACAGAAAACTCTGTGTATTTTTACTATTTTTATAAACCATTGTTTGGTATGTTGATTTAGCCTTTTTTGGATAAACTGTTCTTTTTTTTTGATCATGTGACCATATATTTAGAAAGAGACCGTCATTAATAACTGCTTGTGATTGAGAAATACTTTATGCTAAAATAATGTCAAATCAATTAATCGTGATTAATTGCATCTAACAAAAGTTTATATTTATATATGTAAATGTACGCAAACTTTTATGTTCGATGCGATCAATCGTGATTTTGCACAGGGTTTATGTTATATTTAATTGTTCACACTACCGTTCAAAAGTTTGGAGTCAATAAGATTTATTTTTGAAAAAAAATTATGCTTTTATTCAGCAAGGACCGGGACTATTATTGTTAAATTAAACTAAAAACATAAAAAAATGTGTTACTTAAAATACAATTTTTTTTTAACTGAAATAAAATAAATCAGCGCAACATTTAAGTTGATGTACAAAAATAACTGAAACTGAAATAAAAATAATATTAATAATTTTTTTTTATTTTTTATTTTTTTTTTTATAAAAATAAAATAAATTATAAATGAAATACATTTTTATATAACATATCTTTATTGAATTTTACACACTGCATACATGTCCTCATTGAACTCTATTTAAATAATTAATTAAATAAAAATATATCGGCATAAACATCACTTAAACGTATTCTGCATAACTTCGCACATATGATAAATAAAACTCCTGTAGATATTTGAAAAAAATGTACCCAAACGTAAATAAACTACAATCTAATATATTACATAAGAAGACTGTTATGTTGAACTGGAATAATATTTGACAATATTACTGTATTTTTATCTCATAAATGCAGAACCCTGTACTTTAGAACAATAGTTTGTTGACGTGTTTTCCGCAGCATCTCCCGGGTCCAACATTCCTCACCGCTGCAACAGTACAAAACATCGCATCATCTCCCCAAACTGCCCGCCCCTTACCCCGCCCTCACGGAGCTGCAGAATCTGGCCAATGAGGGCTCAGGAGCTGAGGTCGGGCGAGAGGGGGGGCCGGGCGACGCTTTAGTTGCTGTCGTGCCTTCAGAGAGGAAGCAGCCGTCCGGCACGCCAGAAGACGGCGGGCGCGTGGAGGACATGGTGGGCGTGGCCTCACCGTGCTCCGCCTCTTCCTCGTCCTCTTCGAGTCCGCCCCAAACGCAGCGGGCAGCGACGATCGCTCTGAGCAACGGAAACGGATTCCAGCGGGGTGGATTAGCAGCGGTGGCGCTGCCGCAGAACGCCGTCATCGTGATGACGACGGCGGCGCCGGTGGGCCGTGGGTGTGGCGAGGAGTCAAATGGCGAACTCGGCTCCACCCGGCTGTCGCTCACTCGTGCCGGCGGACGGTTAGTTTTGTCTCCTGTCCCACCCAAACAGGACACGCCCTCCCCGCCAAGCTCCGCCTCCCCACCGAGCCCCATCGCCCCAAATCAGGGCGTGGCCACGCTGTCACTCACTCTACTGCCCAGCCCTGTGATTGGAGGACTGCTGCTGACTGACCGCATTGTCCCAGAAGCACCCGGGACGCTCCTGCACCCGTTGTCCCCGTCGCCCTCGCTGCTTCCGTTCGACCCCGATTCCTTCCTCAACAGCCCCAAACAGGGCCAGACCTACGGAGGCCCCGCCCTCACGCCACACTCCATCTCCGCCTCTTCCTCCCCGTCTCCGCCTCCTTCCACTTCTCCTCAGCCTCCCTCTCTCGCTCTGTCTCTTTCTCCCACTTCTCCCCCATCGTCTCTGTCTTCCCTCTCTTCTGAGACGGAGAGGAAGAGTATTCCAGGTCGTCCCGCCTCCAGTCCGGCCTCACTTTCGCTTTCGCTCTCCCCGACGCGAACAACTCCCGCACTGCTCCCGATGTACGTGGAGACGTCTTTAGGACTCGATTCGTTAAGCCCCTCACTGTCTGTCCCGCCCACAGACGCCAGAGCTCCTCCCACCAGATTGGATGCCCAAGCCCCGCCCGGTCATCTACTGACCAATCAGCTCTCTCCTTCCCAACACATTGGCAACCAACTGGCTGCCGCCAACACAGCGACTGAAGTGACACCCTCCTTAGAAGTGCTGCCGTCCAATCAGGAAGGAGAAAAGGCGGAGCTTAGGCAGTCACAGCTTCAAGTGCAATCCTGTCTTTTAGCAACGCACTCCATGTGCATTCAACCTCAGAATCTGACCACGCCCACAAACATGGCTCCCTTACAGGTTAAGGAGGAGCGGTCTCTGCCCACTCACTTAGAATCAGACGTGACGCCCATGGACACTCATATAGACAGCGAGGAGGCGGGGCTTACGTTTGACTCCACCTTCCCTGACCTAATATCTGAGCTGATCACCGAGGAGACCGTCAGCCACTCCCCCGCCCCGACTCCGCCCATTTACCCCGTCAGGTACATGGTTCCGCCTCAGCCGACGCCGTCCACCTCATTCTTGCCCTTCCCGCTCCTTACGAACGTGCACTCGCTTGCGTCCGGTGGTGCTCCGGAGGAATCCCATCGGTTGGCCAACATCACGGACTTCTCACCGGAATGGTCTTACCCGGAGGTATGAATCTTTTACTTCGCTTGTTTAATCACTGAAAATTGGTTGTGAACCGCCTTTAAAATAAATACAAAATAAAACCGTTTAAAGGGATAGTTCGCCCAAAAATGAAAACCATCACCCCTCAAGCCATCCTAGGTGTATTTGACATATTTTCATTCAGACGAACACAGACGGAGATTTATTAAAAAATATTCTGGCTCCTCCAAGCTTTATAATGGGAGTGAATGGGTGGCGAGATTTTGAAGCCCAAAAAAGTGCATCTGTCCATCATTAAAATAATCCATACGACTCCAGGGGTTAATAAAGGCCTTCTGAAGAGATTTTTCTAAATAAACTTTACTTAATAAACTAGAATCACTTCCATTCTGGAGTCAAGTTCTGGTGGAAGAGTGACTCGACGCATGATGAAAAATAGAAATCTAAAAATCTGTTCGTTTGAACCGCAAGAGGAGTGAGCTTTACTCATACATCCTGCATCACACGCCAGAACTCGACGCTCTCGTGACCGCGGGGACGGACCTCACCGGGAGCTGGTTATTTTAGTTCATCAAGTTTTAAATATGGATATTTTTCTCACAAAAACCCATCGCTTCTCTTCAGAAGGTCTTTAATAAACCCCTGGAGTTGCATGGATTATATTTATGATGGATGGATGTGCTTTTTTGGGTTTAACCCTCATGTGCCGTTCGGGATGTTTTCATCCACTGTGGGGAATTTTTGAGTCTTAATTTGGCCGTAACTTTCTCCGTGTTTCAGCAAATGGAATGATTTTTGGTGCCGAATCTTATTTTGACACACATTTTGGGAAAATGCTTTGAAAATGTTCAAAAACTCGTTATGATTTTAACTGCTTTAAAAATGTATCAGATCAATATTTTTTTTGCTTAAATCTATTAATCAACCTCAGTCCTGATCAAAACTACTAAATTTAAGGATTTTAACTCTTTAATTGCCAAATTCATAAATGATGTCACTGATTTGGGAAAAAACGTGTCAAAGATTAGAAACAACATTGTTAGTTTTTGTGCAGCATCAGATTTTAACGCTTTAAAGAGTTTTGATCAGGACTGAGGTTGATTAATAGATTTAAGCATAAAAATAACGAAAGGCTAGTGAATTTGAACAATGCACGAGGGTCACAAAAATCTCGGCCCCCATTCACTCCCATTATAAACCTCGGAAGAGCCAGGATATTGTGTTCGTCTCAAAGAAAAAACGTCATATGCACGTCGGATGTCTTGAGTGTGAGCGAATCATTTTTAGGTGAACTGTCCCTTTAACAGACGTTATTTTCTGAGGGTTAAGCCGTTTTTCTCAAAAGTTCTCCTTGTGTTTTGTTTAGCTAACGCCAGTAATGTTAATATACTAATATAGTTTTTGTTAATATTTTGAATTTTTTTTAATGTTTTATTTTTATATTTTAGTTAATATTTTAGTACTTTTGCTGTGTGGTTTGTATACCTTGCAAAAATGCTCTTCAGTTTGTTTTTTGTTTTTTGTTAATTAGTGAAAAATCATCAAAATAAAGAGAGTTTATGCTCATATCTGCCGGTGGGGCCAGAAAAATACATTTGTTTATTTCAGTGGCAGATATTTTTATTGTTTCAAGTGTAAAGTCACTCAATGTTGATGGTTTTTCAGAAAACAAGACTTGCTTCTCAAGCTTATTTCAGAATGTTTAGACACAGTTTTAATGAATTTATTATTTCAGTTTAGTTATTTTAGTACAAAATGTAGCTTTTATGTTCCAGTTCCCGTTAACTCTGATAACCCTGGTGAACTCTTTGGTTCAGGGAGGAGTGAAGGTGCTGATCACAGGCCCGTGGTCGGAGACGGACGGCCGGTACTCGTGTGTGTTCGATCAGAGCCGGGTTCCTGCTTCTCTCATTCAGCCGGGCGTCCTGCGCTGCTATTGTCCAGGTGAGCAGCACGCAGTTTCACACGCAGCCAGACGGTGGCGCTCACGGCTTCAGTGAACGAATGATACAGATGAAGAACATAAACCTCAAGAATCCATAGTCTGTGTTCTTTGCCGTCTAGTCAAAAGATGATGATTACATGTGAAATGCAGAACAATATGTTTACAGTGTGGCTGGAAGTACTTTATAAATGATTTAAGTGGGGTGTGTTTTCAAAAATGACTGGTCAAAAAATTAATTGCTAATACAGTAAGAAGTAAATAAGACCTTGTCAAGCTTTTAAGTGAGGAAAAACTTCACACACACACACACACACACGCACACACACTCGCACACACTCACGCACACACTCACACGCACACTCACACACACTCACTCTCTCACACACACTCACACACACACACACACACACTCACGCACACACACTCACGCACACACTCACGCACACACTCACACGCACACTCACACACACACACTCACGCACACTCACACTCACTCACGCACACACTCACACACACACACTCACTCACACACACTCACACACACTCTCACACACACACTCACTCACGCACACACTCACGTGCACACACACACACACTCACACACACACACACACTCACACACTCACTCTCACACACACTCACACTCACACACACTCTCACACACACACTCACTCGCGCACACACTCACACGCACACACTCACACTCACACACACACTCACACACACTCGCACACACTCACACTCACACACACTCACATGCACGCACACACTCACATGCACACACACACACACTCACATGCACACACACACACTCACACTCACATGCACACACACACTCACTCACGCACACACTCACACACACACTCACATGCACACACACACACTCACACACACACTCACACA
>CM074285.1:28087287-28127287 GCA_037194245.1 Opsariichthys bidens | reverse complement strand
ACTTAAATTAGAAATGTTGCTCTGCCAACTAAACTAAAATAAACAAACAAAAAAAATGATTAAAAAGCACATAAAATTGCAAAAACAATTGACTTAAAATATTAAAAACGCATCTTATTTTTTAAAACAAGGATGCCAATAAGATCTGAAACATAATCTAATTTTCACTTTGAATTAAGTCGATTGTTCTGACCCCATTTGCAGATATTTTCTTCTTGTTTTAAACATAAACTTAACTAAATTGAATAGATTTTTCAGAAAACGAGACTTAATATTACTTCTAATTGTCCGTCCCAAGCAAACGCGTCTTTAAGGATCTTTGGATATGTTAGGGTTAGTAACTTGTGCTGGAAAACTGGAAAAAATTACTTTAGGAAGAACAGTGTAAAATACATAAGTAAATAATAAAAAAAACACATAATAGTTGGTTTACATCCGTCAGAAAATGTCTGAACCGACACGGATGAATCCTGCCGAAGGACTAGAGTCCGGTTCTCTGTGTTCATATTCCAGCGGTTAAACTAGCTGTTGTGTGTCCGTGTGGATATCAGCCGGTTTCTATTTCTGCCCTTCAGTTAAAGCCTATTTAAATCCGTGTGTACGACAGGAGCGGCGTGTCTCTCTCTCTCTGCCTCAGTAATTTAAGCTCAGCTCTGTCTCTCTCTCGTCTCATTTGGGACTTTCCCTGCTCGAGGACGGACGTCCGTGCGGATCCAGCCGGAGTTTTCCCTCTCCTCCGTGTGGAATACTTTAGTTTTCCTGACTTTTCCGTCACCTCTCTCTCTCTCTCTCTCTCTCTCTCTCTCTCTGATCTCAGCGTGTGATTTGACTCTGTGCTTTTCTCAGTGTTTTTATACTTCAAATCATCATTCTAACATGTGTCACTCCTGATTGAGAGAGAGAGAGAGAGAGAGAGACAGGTGAATAGAGCGAGAAATGGAGTTGTGTTGTTTCTGATTCGCCGTTTTCGTTTGATCGTCTGAACCATGGCGCAGAGAAGCAGAGATGGTGTAGGTAGGCATGACTGTGTGTTTGATCGTCTGTGTGTGTGTGTTTGGAGTTCCGCCTTAGAGATCTGTGTGTGTGTGTGTGTGTGTGTGTGTAATAGCTGAGCTGTCAACACACTCACACACACTGTAAATCAAGCACTAAACACACACACTCGTGTCTGCTTTGTGTCTGTAAAAGTAAATATTAGAATTAGTTGAGAATCGAGAACCATAAATAATTTTCAGGCCGTTACTTTCTTCCGGCGAGTTTCCTGCGTGTCGTTCTGCTTATCGTCCGGAGCTTATCCTGAAGAAATGTGTTTTACGAGTGCGGCTCGGCGTAATAAAACTTGTATTGATTATACAATTCAGATTTTCAAAGCAGCTTCACACAAATAATCAGGAAAATAACAGTGTTAAAGTTCAGTAATTATTAGACAAATTAAATTCAGTTCAAATAGAGTGTTGATGTTGCAAAAGTCATCAATTGTGAAACACATTAACTTCGATTCAATTTGATTCGATTCATTTTAATAACAGTGTCAATGTTGTAAAATTCATTAAACAAATTCAGTTGAGTTATATGTTTATTCAAATCGGTTCAATAACAGTGTCGATGTTGCAAAATTAATCAATTGCTAAACAAAAATAATTCAGTTCAAATAGAGTGTTGATGTTGCAAAGTTCATAAGTTGTGAAACACATTAACTTCGATTCAATTCAATTCATTTTAATAACAGTGTCGATGTTGCTTTCACCGTTTATGAAAGTAATTCGGTTCAGTGTTGTTTTAATTCAGTTTAATAACGGTGTCAATGTTGTAAAATTCGTTAAACAAATTCAGTTTAGTTCAATGTTTATTCAATTCGGTTCAATAACAGTGTTGATGTTGCAAAATTAATCAATTACTAAACAAATTAAATTAGATTCAATTTGATTCTATTCATTTTAATAACAGTGTCAATGTTGTAAAATTCATTAAACAAATTCAGTTTAGTTCAATGTTGATTCAATTCGGTTCAATGACAGTGTCGAGGATGCAAAATTAATCAATTACTAAACAAATTCAATTCAGTTCAAATAGATTGTTGATGTTGCAAAAGTCATCAATTACGAAACAAATTAAATTAGATTCAATTTGATTCTATTCATTTTAATAACAGTGTCAATGTTGTAAAATTCATTAAACAAATTCAGTTGAGTTCAATGTTGATTCAATTCAGTTCAATAACAGCGTTGATATTGCAAAAGTCATCAATTATGAAACAAATTCAGTTTGGTTCAGTTGAGTTCAATGTTTATTCAATTCAGTTCAAATAGAGTGTTGATGTTGCAAAGTTCATAAGTTGTGAAACACATTAACTTCGATTCAATTCGATTCATTTTAATAACAGTGTCGATGTTGCTTTCACCGTTTATGAAAGTAATTCGGTTCAGTGTTGTTTTAATTCAGTTTAATAACGGTGTCAATGTTGTAAAATTCGTTAAACAAATTCAGTTTAGTTCAATGTTTATTCAATTCGGTTCAATAACAGTGTTGATGTTGCAAAATTAATCAATTACTAAACAAATTAAATTAGATTCAATTTGATTCTATTCATTTTAATAACAGTGTCAATGTTGTAAAATTCATTAAACAAATTCAGTTTAGTTCAATGTTGATTCAATTCGGTTCAATGACAGTGTCGAGGATGCAAAATTAATCAATTACTAAACAAATTCAATTCAGTTCAAATAGAGTGTTGATGTTGCAAAAGTCATCAATTACGAAACAAATTAAATTAGATTCAATTTGATTCTATTCATTTTAATAACAGTGTCAATGTTGTAAAATTCATTAAACAAATTCAGTTGAGTTCAATGTTGATTCAATTCAGTTCAATAACAGCGTTGATATTGCAAAAGTCATCAATTATGAAACAAATTCAGTTTGGTTCAGTTGAGTTCAATGTTTATTCAATTCAGTTCAAATAGAGTGTTGATGTTGCAAAGTTCATAAGTTGTGAAACACATTAACTTCGATTCAATTCAATTCATTTTAATAACAGTGTCGATGTTGCTTTCACCGTTTATGAAAGTAATTCGGTTCAGTGTTGTTTTATTTCAGTTTAATAACGGTGTCAATGTTGTAAAATTCGTTAAACAAATTCAGTTTAGTTCAATGTTTATAACAGTGTTGATGTTGCAAAATTAATCAATTACTAAACAAATTAAATTAGATTAAATTTGATTCTATTCATTTTAATAACAGTGTCAATGTTGTAAAATTCATTAAACAAATTCAGTTTAGTTCACTGTTGATTCAATTCGGTTCAATGACAGTGTCGAGGATGCAAAATTAATCAATTGCTAAACAAATTCAATTCAGTTCAAATAGAGTGTTGATGTTGCAAAAGTCATCAATTACGAAACAAATTAAATTAGATTCAATTTGATTCGATTCATTTTAATAACAGTGTCGATGTTGCAAAGTTCATCGGTTATGAAAGTAATTCAGTTCAGTGTTGATTTAATTCAGTTTAATAACGGTGTCAATGTTGTAAAATTCATCAAACAAATTCAGTTGAGTTATATGTTTATTCAAATCGGTTCAATAACAGTGTCGATGTTGCAAAATTAATCAATTGCTAAACAAAAATAATTCAGTTCAAATAGAGTGTTGATGTTGCAAAGTTCATAAGTTGTGAAACACATTAACTTCGATTCAATTCGATTCATTTTAATAACAGTGTCGATGTTGCTTTCACCGTTTATGAAAGTAATTCGGTTCAGTGTTGTTTTAATTCAGTTTAATAACGGTGTCAATGTTGTAAAATTCGTTAAACAAATTCAGTTTAGTTCAATGTTTATTCAATTCGGTTCAATAACAGTGTTGATGTTGCAAAATTAATCAATTACGAAACAAATTAAATTAGATTCAATTTGATTCTATTCATTTTAATAACAGTGTCAATGTTGTAAAATTCATTAAACAAATTCAGTTGAGTTCAATGTTGATTCAATTCAGTTCAATAACAGCGTTGATATTGCAAAAGTCATCAATTATGAAACAAATTCAGTTTGGTTCAGTTGAGTTCAATGTTTATTCAATTCGGTTCAATAACAGTGTTGATGTTGCAAAATTAATCAATTACGAAACAAATTAAATTAGATTCAATTTGATTCTATTCATTTTAATAACAGTGTCAATGTTGTAAAATTCATTAAACAAATTCAGTTGAGTTCAATGTTGATTCAATTCAGTTCAATAACAGCGTTGATATTGCAAAAGTCATCAATTATGAAACAAATTCAGTTTGGTTCAGTTGAGTTCAATGTTTATTCAATTCAGTTCAAATAGAGTGTTGATGTTGCAAAGTTCATCAGTTGTGAAACACATTAACTTCGATTCAATTTGATTTAATTCAGTTTAATAACGGTGTCAATGTTGTAAAATTCATTAAACAAATTCAGTTCAGTTCAATGTTTATTCAATTCGGTTCAATAACAGTGTCATGTTGCAAAAGTCATCAATTATAAAACAAATTCAGTTTGGCTCAGTTGAGTTCAGTGTTGATTCAATTCAGTTCAGTACCGGTCGATGTTGCAAAATTAATCAATTATGAAACAAATTAAATTCAGTTTAGTTTAGTATTGATTGTACTCCGTTATATTCAATTATGAAACTAATTCAATCAACTTAAATTGAGTTCAGTGTAATTCCGTTCAATAAGTGTCGATGTTGCAATTGTTTTATCAATTATGAAACTAATTCAATTCAGTTTAGTGCTGATTTAATTCAGTTCATTAGCAATGTGTTGATGTTGCAAAAATCTTCAATTATGAAACTAATTCAATTCAATTCACTTTAGTTGAGTTCAGTGTTGCATCAGTTAATGAAACAAAGTTCATCAATTATGAAACCAATTCAATTTAGTGTTGATTCTATTCAGTTCAGTATGTTGCAAAATTCTTTAATTATGAATTTGATAATTCAGTTTCAGCTCTACAGAAGTGTCATTATTCAGCTCAGTTCGAGGTTTGTTCTCATCCGATAGTGTCAGTATTGCTGTATTGGTCCATATTATCCGTTTTTTTTTTTTTTTTTTTTTCTCATGCGATTCTTGTTCATTCAGAATTGTGTCACATTACGGAATTGAACGTTGTTTAACGTTGACCGTCTCTCGTTCTCTCTAGATAACCAGTTCAGGATGTCGATTCTGGAGCGTCTGGAGCAGATGGAGCGGCGAATGGCAGAAATGTCAAACAACAATCAACAGCATCAACATATGAATCACTATCATCAGCAGCTGTCGCGAAATCAGAGCTCTGCTCCGCGCTTGACTCCTGAAAACCAGGTACACACACACACACACACACACACAGTGAAGTCTCTGTTTCTGACGTTCACCTCTGATAGGCTGCTTTCACTCCATCTCCTACAGTCCATGTTCACAGGCAGGGTTTTGGAGTAACGAAATACAAGTTTCATTACAGTTTCATTTGAAATGGGTGGTAATCAGATTCCAGTTCCATCTGAAAAGTGTTTTAGATTACCAAAGTGATTACTTTGAGTTTTAATGTCATTTAAACAGCGATTGGTGATTCTCTGACTCTGACCGTCTGAAAAAGACGAGTTCGGTTTCACCAACATTTAATACTTTTAAGAGGATCATAAAAATGTTGTTATTTTTATTTAGTTCTGTCCTGAACAAGACAAAATGACTGAATTTATAAAACAACTGAACTGTCCTGTCATGACCTGATGATCCACGACTGTTTTCATGTTTTCTGAGTCATTGTATAATTCACTCGACACTGTGACTTTTTAGTTTTTCCCCTCACAATTGTGAGTTTGCGTTTCACAATTCTGACTTCTTTTTCTCAGAATGGCGAAATTTAAACTCACAATTGCAAGTTATGAAGTCAGAATTGGGATATAAACTTGGAATACTGACTTTTTTTCTTGCAATTGTGAATTTAGTGTGAGTTTATATCTCATAATTCTGACTTTTTCCCTCAGAATTGTGCGATTAAAAACTCACAATGACCTTTTTTGTGTTTTTTTCACACTTATTAGTATTCCAAAGTATTCTAAAGTATTTAGATGAAGTGACTAAACTCGAGTAACGTAACGAAATACGTTACAAATGACTTTTTAAAGCATGTATTTTGCAATCTGTAGTGAAATACATTTAAAAAGTAACTTACCCAGTCCATGTTCACAGGTTTATCAGTCCAGCAGGACACAAAGTCAGGTTCAGTTCTTGGACAGAGTCTGTGACACTGTACCGCAAAAAAGTGTGTTCTTCTTAAATCAAGATACATTTACTTGAGAAATGACAAAATTCCAACTATTGTTTTATGAAAAAAATATCAAAATGAAATGAATTTACACTTAAAACAAACAAACAAAAAATGTCATTCGGGTAGGAAAAATAAACTTAATTTAAAGGCCAAACACTATTGGCAGATTTTTTTTTGTGTCGTTTAAAACAAACTTAACTTTTGATTAATTTTTCAGAAACCAAGTCTTAATATTTCAAGTCATTTTGCTTCTCAAGTAAATGTATCTTGATTTGAGAACATTTAGATATTTGTACTGGAAAACGAGACAAAAATACTGAAGAAATCTGTATTAGAAGATATCTGAACATTCTTAAATCAAGAGTAAAAAGTAAAAATAAAGGGGTAATTCTGTCATCATTTACTCACCCTCATGCCGCTACAAACCCATTAGACTTTCGTTCATCTTCAGCACACAAATTAAAATATTTTCAATGAAATCTGAAAGTCACCCACACTTCAACTAATCTATATCAATCTGAGCTGTTTAATTCAAGTCTTCAGAGGAGATAAGATCGCCTTTTTTACAAATAAACATCAGTCACCGAACATATACTTGGATTTACAATATCTTTTATTGAGGATTCAGAGTTTTGAGTGAATAGACTATCAATAGAAACTCACAGATTTCATTCAAATAACTCATGTCGGTAAATGTCCCGTTAGTTCATAAAAGTTAGATCAGATCTATTAGATATTATTAACAGATACAACTACAAAATTTTAATAATGCATCAGTAAATGTTGAAATTAACATTAGCTGAGATTAATAAATGTTATGGAAGTGTTGTTCATTGTCATTTCATGTTAACTAATGTCATTTTTCCAAACCGACTTACAAAAGCAATTCCTCAAGGTGCCAGGTTTATGAAGCAAGCTAGAGAAGAGGAGAAATGCAGATAATAAAGGGTTTTTTTGTGTGTAAGTGCTTTAAAAATATTAATAAAAACTATAATGCTATTGCAATGCACCTAAAATAACACTGGTGTGTTGATGAGCGCTGGATTTATGAACGTGCGTTATCAGGGTTAGCGGGGGAATGTCAACTTTGCCTATGACATCACTTCAGAATGCGAGTATTAATAGCGCTTTTTCCATGTTGGTGCGTCACACGCACGCACGCACACACACATACATTACAGTTCAGGTTTTCCCCATCTGATTCTTGTGGTAGTCTTGTTCTGTAGAACTAGTATTCAGGTTTAGGGCTGATAGTTTAAGTTGCTGATAGTTTTGAAGTTAAAACCTCGTCTCTGTTTGTAAGAATCATCTGGCTGATTCATGTCATTCATTTTTAGCTTTTCCACTCTTACGTCAATACAGCACGAGGACAGACCGAGAGACCGATACAGACAGACAGGAGGGAAAAAACTGAGGGAGGGTGTGTGTGTGTGTGTGTGTGTGTGTTGAGGGGTAACTAACTAAAAGTAGTCATGTTACTACCTCATCCTAACCACGTCTACATTCATTGTGATTCGTTCTATCTAAACCAGTCCAACCAAAGAATTGCCGATGAAACTTAATGGATTCATATGGAAATCAGTTTCGGTAACGTAACTGGTTAATCTAAACCTATTTGGGATGCAGTAGCAAGACGGCTTTCCATTCGGTTGGCGTTAAATCGCTTTTTTTTTTTGTTGTTGCATTTTATTGCATAACGATTTGTTTGAATGAACTGTTCAGAACAACTGATTCATTTGAGTTTTGCTTTGACCATCTTTTTGTTGTGAGATATTCAGTGAATGTCACTGTTTTCTGTTCAGTTAGATAAATAGTGTCATTTGTTGTATTTAGTGTACATTTATCTTCTCAAGGTAAGACACTACAGGTGAATAGGGTAAACTATTAGACATCATCATACTTCCCCAGCTAATTAATTAACTTAATACAGATACGTCTGAAGTGGTTAAATGTGAAATTGAGGCATTATCTAAGTAAATGTGCATACACTTCCAGAAGATAAATCTGAACGTTGGATAAAGCCAGATTCAAAATTCTTATATGATTTTGTTGACATACTAGAGTTAAATGTTTTTACTGAAGGGATTTTGGATATCTCTTTTTATCACTCCATAAATCAGAAAATACTGTGACAGACAGTAAAATGAAACATATTCGGCATATATTTAGGAATAAAATCCTATAGAAACCAATGTGAATTATATATGAACAAACCCCTCAGTAAAAATCTTCACAATATAGGCAGGAATAAAACTGCAAATTTTGGTGCATGTAAGTGCTGCTGAAGTGGAGGAAAAAACTCATTTATAAAAATATCGCCTTTACAGAAATGTATTATAATTGAAATCTACAGGCTCAAATAGATAAAGTCCAATAAAATAAACTCTTAAATGTGATCAAAATATTTACTACTGTGTGTTACTCTCTCAAAATACATCATTATAGGGAAATATATTGAAAATAGCTAAATTTATATTTAAAAAAACGTTGTATTTATTTTTATTAACATTAACCAGTTTTTTCCTACAGTGTAAATGCATCATTTTGGGGAAAGAAAAGTTTATTGTTTATATTTATTCAATTATTTATTTACAGTATATTATTACATATTTGATTTATTTATATTAAATTATGCATTGTTTGATTAAACATAAATTATATATATATATATATATATATTTGTTTATATATTATATAATAAATATATATTGCTTTCATTTATTTATTTAAAACAGACTTGCTACAGATTTAAATCAGGGGGTTAAATGCAAATGTAAGATTCAATTTGAAACGGCTTCAGAATCTGCTGCCTTCTGTGAATCAAGTCTGTAATTGAGTCTGAATCAAAATTCTTAGTTTTGGTTTCTCACAAACCAATATAGTGTCATTAGATCCGTATATCAACTAGAAAACATGTGACTGATATAAACCTGTGATCTCTGAGAAACGAGTTTGTATTTTTTTCTAGTAGATGTATGAAGGTGTTTAAATGTGCTAATGAGGACATATCTGTGTGTGTGTGTGTGTGTCAGTCGGGGCTTTGGTTTGAGCGCAGGATCGTAGCCGTGTGTGAGCGGATGATGGCCGGCGGTCGGTGGGGACGAGACGGTGAGACAGATAGACTCACACACTCCGTCAGACACAGAGGAATGACGCTACTACATCTCGCCGCCGCTCAGGGATACACACAACTCATACACACACTCATACGCTGGAGGTAACACACACACACACACACAATCATGAAACTGAAATGAAACACTCTGACAATCTTGGTGTTTAAAAAGCTTTTGTGTGTTTAATTTGTGTATCAGGAGTATCAGTGTGAACAGTTTGGATCTGGAACAGGAAGTGGATCCTTTAAACGTTGATCATTTCTCCTGCACACCCCTGGTACATCACACAAAAACACACACTTTTGTCCTGTAGTGTGTGTATGTATGCATATCCACACACTCGCAGGTAATGTGATGATGACTCAGAATGTGTGTGTGTGTGTGTTCAGATGTGGGCGTGCGCTCTGGGTCATCAGGCAGCCGCAGTGTTGTTGTACCGCTGGAGCAGCGCGGCTCTGGGAATCCCCGACTCTCTGGGTCGTCTGCCTCTGGCCGTGGCTCATTCACGTGGACACACACGGCTGGCGCGTTGTCTGGAGGAGTTACACACACACTCTCAGACTCAAGAACACACACCTGACACGGCCTCGCCTCCGTACCGGCCCCTGTCGCCTCTGTCCAGCAGCCCCGACACGGGTAAGACACACACACACTGCGTTCCATATGTGCTTTACACCGACTGGGACTGTGTCATGTGATGAAGCATGTTCACAAAGCTTTGATTGGCGAAATAAAAATGTAACAATTATATAATACAATTTTTTACAATTTAATATTTGATAAAATGTTAACAATAATAAGGCCCTATGCAATCTTTTTTATTTTTTCCAATTTCTGTTATTTTATATTTTTTATGAATTCCATTTGAATTAAAGCTGCAGTCCGTAAGTTTTGCCTCTTTGTCGCCATCTCTGTTCGAAACCTACAATTGCAGTTATTTGCGGAATTTTGCGGAAAGTTGTGCTTCGGCACGACTCCTCGGCTAACGATTCGAGGAGAATCGTCGCACCGGAGGATACTGTACTTCGGAATTACAGATTGTAGCCTTGAAGTATGACCAAAATAAGAATTTTCACTGGAAAATGTCACCTGCGCAAGTAAGTAACAAAACTGCCACTTTTGTTCTGACCATCTGAGGAAAAAAAGCATTACAGTCGCGCTGCCAAACGTGATTAAATCTAAATATCGCTTCGCTCGGATCACGTCAAACTGTGAAAATTATTGTTATTATTATTATTATTGCTATACTTTGTTCTCAAATGGTTGATGTTAACAACATCAGCATTGCGTAACTACCTGTAGATTTCAATTTCTGTACAATAATCTCTTAACGTTCATTTGTTATACCATACAAAGTGATAAGTTTAGTTATTCCAGCTGCTGTGAGAAAAGGCTGTTAATGATCCGCCGCCAACAGTATATACAGATATAGCTACTAGCCGGGACTCTTTATGTGAACAGACTTGATGTAACGACGCAAAGCGGCATACTCGAATTTCCCGCCGAAAACCCACCAGTACCGCCCGAATGATAAACCATTATCACACGCTTACCTTTGTGAATCGGGCTGAGATCAGGAGATGGTTTCAAACACTGGCTGGTTGATTGATTTTTAACCCAAAAAAGTTACGGACTGCAGCTTTAAATTAAACCGTTACAATTACAGTTTTATTTTTTTAAAAAGCGTGTCTAATCAAATTCATAAAACGTTTACAGTTTAATATTTTAATAAAATGTTACCACTTATAAGGGTTTTATTTTTCCCCAAATTTTGTTCTGATCAATTTCGTTTTAATAAAATTAAAGAAAATTACAATAGCATATGTTCAAAAAGCAAATTCTTAACTTATATTAAGTATTTTATTAAACTTTTAGCAACTCAAACAATCCCTTTATCGAAAAAAAATTCTGCATGATTGAGGTTTATATTGATAAGTTGATATTCCTTACAATTTATTAAAACATACATTTTTTACTGGTATTATTATTTTGACAAGTACATTTTACTATAAAGTATTTTGCCAATTCTGTAGATTTTTCTCCACATCATGGAAACCCTAGAGCCCTAGTTCCAGTTTGAGTTTTAGTGAACCCTCTCTCTTTCTCTCAGGTTTGAGTTCATCCAGCAGTGTCCCCTCCCCTAGTGACCCGCCCTCACCCTCCCCGAGCTCCGCCTACTCCAGTGGTTCGGTTCCTGACCCCATGGACTCTGCCTCTTCCCCCTCCTCACCGTTCTCGGTCCCGCCCCCTACCGGTTCCACCGACTCGCTCTTCCTCATGGACTGTGAGGCCACGACTCCCTCGGTTCCGGCCGTCTCGCACGCGGATGCGCTGACGCTTCACTCTGAGCTCGCCGACGAGCTGCTCGACTACAGCGAGAACGCCGAGAACGAGGATTACCTGTCTGCCGAGGTCCTACAGGTGAGTCATGTCTTTGATAACGTCTGATTGGACAAAGTATTAAAGTCTCCTCACACATGGTGATTTTTGCGATGTTAGGTTGACATGGCAACTCTGGCCGAGCAGATCATTGAGGCCACACCTGAGCGAATTAAACAAGAGGAGTTTAACCGGGAAGCGGAGTCACCGCTCAGAGAGAGGCGGGACAATCCTGCCATTCATGACACCATGCCGTGGCTCGCGACATACCTTGACACCGTGGACAGGTACACGGACACAAAAAAAAAGCATTCTCCTGTGCACTACTGTTAATTTAAAAATAATAATTCTTAATTTTATTGATAAAGGATGCATTAAATTAAATAAAAGTGACATTTATAATGCTCCAGAATATTTCTATTGCAAATAAATGCAGTTTTTTTTTTTTTTTTTACTTTCTATTCATCAGTCCTGAAAAATAAAATATATCCCGGTTTCCACAAAAGTATGAAGCAGCACGACTGTTTTCAACATTGATAATAATCAGAAATGTTTCTTGAGCAGCACATCGGCATAAAATAATCGATTTAATTTTAAATTTTAGATTTTAGATTTTTTAAAAATCAAAAAAAAAAAAAAAAAAAATTTATAAATATAATTGCTATATAAATTATAGTTATATAGTTAAACAATCTGCATAAGATGGTTCTCAAAATGACACACATGGCTTTTTAAATTAAAATCAGCATAAATTAATCAATATAATGAGTAAATATATTTACTGTATTAATTATAATTATATAATTAAACATTCTGCTTAAGGTGACGATTCTCAAAATGAAAATATTTAAATTCAAATCAAAATAAATGTAAATATCAATTATATAATTAATTAGAATATTTATAATATAATCTTTTTGATGTGATTTCAGAGTGAAATGTGACCCAAACATGTTCTTGACATGTTGACGTGAGATTACCTACACTTAAAATTATAGTAGTCTTCACTTTCTAGTTTTACATTCGTTTGTTCCTTACATTTGAATGTGTGTGTCTGTGTGTAGGAACCTGTGTCCCACCCCTCCCTCCCTTCTCAGTGATTTGGCACTGCAGAGGCTCCGCCCCCCAAGCAGTGTGGCATGGGCGGAGTTTCTGAACGCCTCGGCTAATGGAAGGATGGAGAGAGATTTCGCCCTGCTGACGTTGACGGACACGGAGCAGAGGGAACTGTACGAGGCGGCACGGGTCATCCAGAACGCCTTCCGCAGATACAAGGCACACACACACACACACACACACACTTGACCGACAACTGACCGAGAGTGTGCGTCTGTGATTCAATAACGATTGGTTATCATGTTTAGGGGCGGAGACTAAAGGAGCAGCAGGATATGGCCGCAGCTGTGATACAGCGCTGTTACCGCAAATACAAACAGGTATAAAACACGGCTATCTAGAGGAGGACATTGCGTAGACTTGTATTTATTGTTTTTATAGCCATAAATACTGTATCCCACGCACTAACCCTAACAGAAAACTTTCTGCATTTTTACAATTTAAGCCAAGACTAGTGGAAAGAAAACTTCCACAATTTTTGAAATGTTTGTTGCTATTTCTCTATTTGCACCTGTAGATTGCAGTTAAAGTATCTATTTTTCAAGGAGATATTTTTATAAATGAGTTTTTTCCTCCACTTTGGTAGCACATACATACACCAAAATTTACAGTTTTATTCCTGACTATATTCTGAAGATTTTTACTGTGGGGTTTGTTCATATATCATTCACACTGATTTATAGAACATTTTATTCCTAAATATATGCTGAAAAGTATTTTTTTCGGGCTGTTGACAGTATTTTCTGATTTACGGAGTGATAAAAACAGATATCAAAAATCCCTTCGGTAAAAACATTTAAGTCTAATATGTCAACAAAATCAAACAAGAATTTTGATCCTAGCTTTAATCAATGTTCAGATTAATTCATGCAAATGAGTGCATTTTTAAATAGATAACGCATCTTTTGCGTATTTAAACATGAAATTTCTGAAAACTTGTTACAGAAATTTTGTTTGCAATTCTTAATGTAATCAATCAACTTTCTAAGTATGATGATGTATTAGTTAATTGTTTCAACTTTTTATTTACTTTATTTTTATACACGTTTTAATATTTTTATACCGTTTTAATTTTGTTTCCCGCCGCTGCAACTTTTTATCTCACAATTCTGACTTTTTCTTGCAATTGTGAGTTTTTATTCAATATATTGTGCATAAAATAATCGATTGTGAGTTTTAAACCTACAGTTTGAAACAAACTGTCACTGTGCGTTCAGCATCTGAGTGTGTGTGTTTCTGATTGTGTGTGCGTGTCTTCGCTAACACACTAATATTGCTGGCATGTCTCTAATCTCTATTGTTTCTTGGTTAATTTCATGCTAGCTAACATGGATTGCACTGAAGGTAACGCCAAGCTAAACTGCCTCACTGTTCATTCTTCTGCTGTGCAGTGTGTGTGTGTGTGTATTGTCAGTGTTTGTGTCCTCTGTGTGTAACGTGTGTTTGTTCTCCTCCAGTACGCCTTATATAAGAAGATGACGCAGGCGGCCATCCTGATTCAGAGTAAGTTTCGCAGTTATTACGAGCAGAAGAAGTTCCAGCAGTCACGGCGGGCGGCTGTCCTCATCCAGCAGTACTACCGCAGCTATAAAGAGTACGAGCGTGTCAAGCAGGGACCGCGCGGCCCCGGGACTCTCAACCCCAAGATCAAGTGAGACGCACACATTACACGACACCACAGCTCATTACACGACTCATGAGTGATTCTGTGGCGCTCAAACCCTCGTTCTGTGTGTCAGAGGCTCTTTCCTGACCAAGAAACAGGATCAGGCGGCAAGGAAGATCATGCGCTTCCTCAGACGCTGCAGACACAGGTACACATCCTTCTGTTCACTTCTATGTTTTTTGTCGTTGTACAGCAAAACAAGCATTAAAATAAGTTCAAACACCTAAAAATCAAGATGCGTCTCATTTAAATTCACCCTCTCAACCTCTGTTTTTATTTCATTTTATTTATATTAAAAAATAAAAGATTATAAAAATATTCTTAATCCAGTAAATCATGAACAAATTCGTGGAAATTAATAAAATTGCAATTGAATATACTTTTTACTAGTTACAGTAGGTCAAGCTCTAAAATATTTTATTTATATTATAAAATATAAAAATTATAAAAATATACTTATTCCAGTAAATCATGAACAAATTCGTGGAAATTGACTAAATGTAAATGACTAAATGAAATTAATAAAATTGCAATTGAATATACTTTTTACTAGTTACAGTAGGTCAAGCTCTAAAATATTTTATTTATATTATAAAATAAAAAATTATAAAAATATACTTATTCCAGTAAATCATGAACAAATTCGTGGAAATTGACTAAATGTAAATGACTAAATAAAATTAATAATATTAAAATTGAATATACTTTTTACTAGTTACAGTAGGTCAAGCTCTAAAATATTTTATTTATATTATAAAATAAAAAATTATAAAAATATACTTATTCCAGTAAATCATGAACAAATTCGTGGAAATTGACTAAATGTAAATGACTAAATAAAATTAATAATATTAAAATTGAATATACTTTTTACTAGTTACAGTAGGTCAAGCTCTAAAATATTTTATTTATATTATAAAATATAAAAATTATAAAAATATACTTATTCCAGTAAATCATGAACAAATTCGTGGAAATTGACTAAATGTAAATGACTAAATAAAATTAATAATATTAAAATTGAATATACTTTTTACTAGTTACAGTAGGTCAAGCTCTAAAATATTTTATTTATATTATAAAATATAAAAATTATAAAAATATACTTATTCCAGTAAATCATGAACAAATTCGTGGAAATTGACTAAATGTAAATGACTAAATAAAATTAATAATATTAAAATTGAATATACTTTTTACTAGTTACAGTAGGTCAAGCTCTAAAATATTTTATTTATATTATAAAATATAAAAATTATAAAAATATACTTATTCCAGTAAATCATGAACAAATTCGTGGAAATTGACTAAATGTAAATGACTAAATGAAATTAATAAAATTGCAATTGAATATACTTTTTACTAGTTACAGTAGGTCAAACTCTAAATTATTTTAATCATAAAAAAAAATTGTACATTAAAAAAATAAATACAAATCTAGTAAATCTGGAAGTCATGAACATTAATAAAATTTGAAAACCTCTTGGTTATATTTATTATGAGTATATCCATTTTACTAGTTAGGCCGAGCTCTTAAATCTTTTGTGTTATGAAGTTGTGCATTTCTAAAAATCCTTGTCCTTAATTCTTGTCTGGTATATCATGAAAACCTTGAGAATGAAATTGTGTGTTTGCAGGATTAAGGAGCTGAAACAGAGCAAAGAGCTGGAGCACAGAGGACTGACCACCTGACCCCCCACACACACACACACACACACACACACTTTCAGTCGTGTTTACAGTCGTCCGCTCGGATACACTCCTGCCATCACCCGCTTTACACACTCTAGGATTTGATTGATTCAGAGAGAAAAGATGGAAAGATTGAGCTGCATTATTCGCAGTAGAAAACGGAAACTTATTTCCATCACGGAATAAAAAGTCAAAAAGTTAACTTTTTATCTCATAATTCTGACAAGTTTAAATCTCAGAATTGCGAGGAATAAAGTCAGGGTTGAAAGATATAAACTCGGAATTGTGAGAGAAAAAGTTACGATTACCTTTTTTTAATTGCAAGTTTATTCCTCAGAAATCGGATGTTTTTCTCGCAATTCTGAATTTATAGAAAACTGTCAGAACTAAAATCGCATGAAAACGTCAGCTTTGTGAAATGTTAACTCAAAATTGCGAGTTATGAGTTTGGAATTGTGATATATAAACGGTCAAAATTGTGAGATATAAAGTTGCAATCTTTTTTATTCCGTGGCGGAAACAAGTTCTACAGTGGAAGGACAGACGGTTTTCTTTGGTTGCTTCTTTCCAGTCGTTGCCGCAACACTAAAGTTCACGGTCAGCTTTACTGAATGTTTGGAATGTTTTTATGTATTAATGGATCTCTATATAAATGTAAACAGTATACGCTCATAAATATGGTCATATACACAGTTGATTGTGTTGGATATGAATTTATTTATTGATCTCTTTGATATATATTTTATAAACACTCAATGTTGCGCCTCAGAACAGAGAACCACAGGAAAAAAAAAACCGACGCCGACTTCATGTCGACATCCAAAGTCTTAAATCGTAGTTGTCATGGTAACACGGGGCGGAAACATAACGTTGCCTAGTGACAGTCGCGCGAACGTTCACGACACGTTAAATGCTGTTTATGTTCGACTATGATGTTAGTACAGAAAAAAATCGCTTACTGAGCTCCGTTGCGTCCGTGTAACATTGACACGATACGTTTTATCTTCAACGGACAGCAATTATGGGATGTTCCAAAAGCTGGTGGGAAAAAAGGTACCTTTTTACCTCACAATTCTGTGGAAGAAAATGCTAAAGTCTTAATTGTGAGAGAAAAACGCTCAAAGACCTTTTTGTATTTTTTTCTGTAAGAACGTGCATTACTGTACGTGACGTTTTTCAATTGGTTATCTGTGGCAAGGACAGCAGAATAGACCCTGCTGATAAAACTTTTATTACGACGCGAGTTCTGGTTGGATGCGTGCGTGAAACGCGTTACAAATGCACTAGGCATCGTTTGACGGCAGGAAAATGTCCTATTAATGGCTATTTTTGAATGTGCCTTGAGGTGTTTTTAACTAAATTAACTGAAGAACTGCTCGGTTCTCCGTCTTGATTCAGACCTTTATGCATTCGTCTGTAAATATTGTACAGTATAAAGAACTGGTGAAAATATATTTAAGAATGAATACATTTGCTTCTGCCTGATAAAATGTTTAATTTATTCTCTGTACTGATTGCACGGTTATATTTACACAATGAGATTTTTCAGCATGTTTTTGCTCGCTGGTGTTTATGTTTGCATGAGTTCATGTTTGCTTTGTTCATATTTCCACTCACAGGCCTTTACTACTGCTGACGCTTATTTATTCATATGGATTTATGGACACGTTTGAATTGATTTCTACTGTAAATTCATTCTGACATTTAGATATTTGTTCAGGCTGTTTTACTGTTTCGTATCATTTCATTAAATGCTTCAAATTCAAGATTAATTTGTGTTTTTTCTCTGTTCACGCACCCACACCATAGTCACACGGTCTCCTTAGTTTGTTTTTATTTCTTGACAGTTTACAGACACGTTTCTGAAATAAAAAGCTGAATCTATTCCTATTCTATTTTCTCTTCACATTCTAGGCAAATTTCTTTTTAAAAAAGGTAAGTGTAAAAAATTAAGCTTATCTTAAGCATGGGCCAAAAATGCATAAAATAAAACTAGGCCCAGCGGTTATATTAACTTTGCAAGATAGACAAAAAATTATAATCTATAGTAAAATAAAAAGCAAGCCTAAATATATAAGTCAGAAAAGGATTTTTTTTTTATCAAACTTGAACATAAGTTTGCAGACTTTTAAAAAGAAGAAGAAAGAGACAGCGTCAGTCAAAAGGCATCTGAACACAGACGAGTGCGAGTCCTTCAGCTGAAGAGCGTCACACTTTCTCTCAGAGGAGAGACGGACGGATGAAGAGGATCTCGTGCTGCTATTCATCTGCTGATCCCTCACCGCTCTAATCTCTCTTTTTACTCCTGCACAGCACTGTGGGAAACACTCTCTCTCTCTCACACTCAAAAGGCATAAAAAAACAGAAGGAATCTGATTTGCTTGATATATTTCAGAACATTACTTATGAATTTAGTTGAACAAGTTTGGCAACTTTAGTTTAAAAAACATAATTGTCATTGTTTATCATGATTCTTTTCTTTTCTTTGTGCAAATGTAAGATATGGAGTCAAAACTGCAAAATATAAACCTGCAATTCAGAAGAATAAAAACTCAGAATTGTGAGTTATAAACTTGGAATTGTGAGGGAAAAAAGTCAGAATTGTGAGTTATAAACTTGGAATTGTGAGGAAATAAAAGTCAGAATTGTGAGTTATAAACTTGGAATTGTGAGGAAAAAAAAGTCAGAATTCTGAGTTATAAACTTGGAATTGTGAGGAAATAAAAGTCAGAATTGTGAGTTATGAACTTGGAATTGTGAGGAAATAAAAGTCAGAATTGTGAGTTATAAACTTGGAATTGTGAGGAAATAAAAGTCAGAATTGTGAGTTATAAACTTGGAATTGTGAGGAAATAAAAGTCAGAATTGTGAGTTATAAACTTGGAATTGTGAGGAAATAAAAGTCAGAATTGTGAGTTATAAACTTGGAATTGTAAGAATAAAAGTCAGAATTGTGAGTTATAAACTTGGAATTGTGAGGAAAAAAAGTCAGAATTGTGAGTTATAAACTTGGAATTGTGAGGAAAAAAAGTCAGAATTGTGAGTTATAAACTTGGAATTGTGAGGAAATAAAAGTCAGAATTGTGAGTTATAAACTTGGAATTGTAAGAATAAAAGTCAGAATTGTGAGTTATAAACTTGGAATTGTGAGGAAATAAAAGTCAGAATTGTGAGTTATAAACTTGGAATTGTGAGGAAAAAAAGTCAGAATTGTGAGTTATAAACTTGGAATTGTGAGGAAAAAAAGTCAGAATTGTGAGTTATAAACTTGGAATTGTGAAGAATAAAAGTCAGAATTGTGAGTTATAAACTTGGAATTGTGAAGAATAAAAGTCAGAATTGTGAGTTATAAACTTGGAATTGTGAGGAAAAAAAGTCAGAATTGTGAGTTATAAACTTGGAATTGTGAGGAAAAAAAGTCAGAATTGTGAGTTATAAACTTGGAATTGTGAGGGAATAAAAGTCAGAATTGTGAGTTATAAACTTGGAATTGTGAGGAAAAAAAGTCAGAATTGTGAGTTATAAACTTGGAATTGTGAGGAAAAAAAGTCAGAATTGTGAGTTATAAACTTGGAATTGTGAGGAAAAAAAGTCAGAATTGTGAGTTATAAACTTGGAATTGTGAGGAAAAAAAGTCAGAATTGTGAGTTATAAACTTGGAATTGTGAGGAAATAAAAGTCAGAATTGTGAGTTATAAACTTGGAATTGTGAGGAAATAAAAGTCAGAATTGTGAGTTATAAACTTGGAATTGTGAGGAAATAAAAGTCAGAATTGTGAGTTATAAACTTGGAATTGTAAGAATAAAAGTCAGAATTGTGAGTTATAAACTTGGAATTGTGAGGAAAAAAAGTCAGAATTGTGAGTTATAAACTTGGAATTGTGAGGAAAAAAAGTCAGAATTGTGAGTTATAAACTTGGAATTGTGAGGAAATAAAAGTCAGAATTGTGAGTTATAAACTTGGAATTGTGAGGAAATAAAAGTCAGAATTGTGAGTTATAAACTTGGAATTGTGAGGAAATAAAAGTCAGAATTGTGAGTTATAAACTTGGAATTGTAAGAATAAAAGTCAGAATTGTGAGTTATAAACTTGGAATTGTGAGGAAATAAAAGTCAGAATTGTGAGTTATAAACTTGGAATTGTGAGGAAAAAAAGTCAGAATTGTGAGTTATAAACTTGGAATTGTGAGGAAAAAAAGTCAGAATTGTGAGTTATAAACTTGGAATTGTGAAGAATAAAAGTCAGAATTGTGAGTTATAAACTTGGAATTGTGAGGAAAAAAAGTCAGAATTGTGAGTTATAAACTTGGAATTGTGAGGGAATAAAAGTCAGAATTGTGAGTTATAAACTTGGAATTGTGAGGAAAAAAAGTCAGAATTGTGAGTTATAAACTTGGAATTGTGAGGAAAAAAAGTCAGAATTGTGAGTTATAAACTTGGAATTGTGAGGAAAAAAAGTCAGAATTGTGAGTTATAAACTTGGAATTGTGAGGAAAAAAAGTCAGAATTGTGAGTTATAAACTTGGAATTGTGAGGAAAAAAAGTCAGAATTGTGAGTTATAAACTTGGAATTGTGAGGAAAAAAGTCAGAATTGTGAGTTATAAACTTGGAATTGTGAGGAAATAAAAGTCAGAATTGTGAGTTATAAACTTGGAATTGTGAGGAAATAAAAGTCAGAATTGTGAGTTATAAACTTGGAATTGTGAGGAAAAAAAGTCAGAATTGTGAGTTATAAACTTGGAATTGTAAGAATAAAAGTCAGAATTGTGAGTTATAAACTTGGAATTGTGAGGAAATAAAAGTCAGAATTGTGAGTTATAAACTTGGAATTGTGAGGAAATAAAAGTCAGAATTGTGAGTTATAAACTTGGAATTGTGAGGAAATAAAAGTCAGAATTGTGAGTTATAAACTTGGAATTGTGAGGAAATAAAAGTCAGAATTGTGAGTTATAAACTTGGAATTGTGAGGAAAAAAGTCAGAATTGTGAGTTATAAACTTGGAATTGTGAGGAAATAAAAGTCAGAATTGTGAGTTATAAACTTGGAATTGTGAGGAAAAAAAGTCAGAATTGTGAGTTATAAACTTGGAATTGTTAGGAAATAAAAGTCAGAATTGTGAGTTATAAACTTGGAATTGTGAGGAAAAAAAAGTCAGAATTGTGAGTTATAAACTTGGAATTGTGAGGAAATAAAAGTCAGAATTGTGAGTTATAAACTTGGAATTGTGAGGAAAAAAAGTCAGAATTGTGAGTTATAAACTTGGAATTGTGAGGAAAAAAAAGTCAGAATTGTGAGTTATAAACTTGGAATTGTTAGGAAATAAAAGTCAGAATTGTGAGTTATAAACTTGGAATTGTGAGGAAAAAAAGTCAGAATTGTGAGTTATAAACTTGGAATTGTGAGGAAAAAAAGTCAGAATTGTGAGTTATAAACTTGGAATTGTGAGGAAATAAAAGTCAGAATTGTGAGTTATAAACTTGGAATTGTAAGAATAAAAGTCAGAATAGTGAGTTATAAACTTGGAATTGTGAGGAAAAAAAGTCAGAATTGTGAGTTATAAACTTGGAATTGTGAGGAAAAAAAGTCAGAATTGTGAGTTATAAACTTGGAATTGTAAGAATAAAAGTCAGAATTGTGAGTTATAAACTTGGAATTGTGAGGAAAAAAAGTCAGAATTGTGAGTTATAAACTTGGAATTGTGAGGAAATAAAAGTCAGAATTGTGAGTTATAAACTTGGAATTGTGAGGAAATAAAAGTCAGAATTGTGAGTTATAAACTTGGAATTGTGAGGAAAAAAAGTCAGAATTGTGATTTATAAACTTGGAATTGTGAGGAAAAAAAGTCAGAATTGTGAGTTATAAACTTGGAATTGTGAGGAAATAAAAGTCAGAATTGTGAGTTATAAACTTGGAATTGTGAGGAAATAAAAGTCAGAATTGTGAGTTATAAACTTGGAATTGTGAGGAAAAAAAGTCAGAATTGTGAGTTATAAACTTGGAATTGTAAGAAAAAAAGTCAGAATTGTGAGTTATAAACTTGGAATTGTGAGGAAATAAAAGTCAGAATTGTGAGTTATAAACTTGGAATTGTAAGAAAAAAAGTCAGAATTGTGAGTTATAAACTTGGAATTGTGAGGAAAAAAAGTCAGAATTGTGAGTTATAAACTTGGAATTGTGAGGAAAAAAAGTCAGAATTGTGAGTTATAAACTTGGAATTGTGAGGAAATAAAAGTCAGAATTGTGAGTTATAAACTTGGAATTGTGAGGAAAAAAGTCAGAATTGTGATTTATAAACTTGGAATTGTGAGGAAAAAAAGTCAGAATTGTGAGTTATAAACTTGGAATTGTGAGGAAATAAAAGTCAGAATTGTGAGTTATAAACTTGGAATTGTGAGGAAATAAAAGTCAGAATTGTGAGTTATAAACTTGGAATTGTGAGGAAAAAAGTCAGAATTGTGAGTTATAAACTTGGAATTGTGAGGAAATAAAAGTCAGAATTGTGAGTTATAAACTTGGAATTGTAAGAAAAAAAGTCAGAATTGTGAGTTATAAACTTGGAATTGTGAGGAAATAAAAGTCAGAATTGTGAGTTATAAACTTGGAATTGTTAGGAAATAAAAGTCAGAATTGTGAGTTATAAACTTGGAATTGTTAGGAAATAAAAGTCAGAATTGTGAGTTATAAACTTGGAATTGTAAGAAAAAAAAGTCAGAATTGTGAGTTATAAACTTGGAATTGTAAGAAAAAAAGTCAGAATTGTGAGTTATAAACTTGGAATTGTGAGGAAATAAAAGTCAGAATTGTGAGTTATAAACTTGGAATTGTAAGAATAAAAGTCAGAATTGTGAGTTATAAACTTGGAATTGTGAGGAAATAAAAGTCAGAATTGTGAGTTATAAACTTGGAATTGTGAGGAAAAAAAGTCAGAATTGTGAGTTATAAACTTGGAATTGTGAGGAAAAAAAGTCAGAATTGTGAGTTATAAACTTGGAATTGTAAGAATAAAAGTCAGAATTGTGAGTTATAAACTTGGAATTGTGAGGAAAAAAAGTCAGAATTGTGAGTTATAAACTTGGAATTGTTAGGAAATAAAAATCAGAATTGTGAGTTATAAACTTGGAATTGTAAGAAAAAAAAGTCAGAATTGTGAGTTATAAACTTGGAATTGTGAGGAAATAAAAGTCAGAATTGTGAGTTATAAACTTGGAATTGTAAGAAAAAAAGTCAGAATTGTGAGTTATAAACTTGGAATTGTGAGGAAATAAAAGTCAGAATTGTGAGTTATAAACTTGGAATTGTGAGGGAAAAAAGTCAGAATTGTGAGTTATAAACTTGGAATTGTGAGGAAATAAAAGTCAGAATTGTGAGTTATAAACTTGGAATTGTGAGGAAATAAAAGTCAGAATTGTGAGTTATAAACTTGGAATTGTTAGGAAAAAAAGTCAGAATTGTGAGTTATAAACTTGGAATTGTGAGGGGAAAAAAGTCAGAATTGTGAGTTATAAACTTGGAATTGTGAGGAAATAAAAGTCAGAATTGTGAGTTATAAACTTGGAATTGTGAGGGAAAAAAGTCAGAATTGTGAGTTATAAACTTGGAATTGTGAGGAAATAAAAGTCAGAATTGTGAGTTATAAACTTCTAATTGTGAGGGAAAAAAAGTCAGAATTGTGAGTTATAAACTTGGAATTGTGAGGAAAAAAAGTCAGAATTGTGAGTTATAAACTTGGAATTGTTAGGAAATAAAAGTCAGAATTGTGAGTTATAAACTTGGAATTGTGAGGAAATAAAAGTCAGAATTGTGAGTTATAAACTTGGAATTGTTAGGAAATAAAAGTCAGAATTGTGAGTTATAAACTTGGAATTGTGAGGAAATAAAAGTCAGAATTGTGAGTTATAAACTTGGAATTGTGAGGAAATAAAAGTCAGAATTGTGAGTTATAAACTTCTAATTGTGAGGGAAAAAAAGTCAGAATTGTGAGTTATAAACTTGGAATTGTGAGGAAAAAAAGTCAGAATTGTGAGTTATAAACTTGGAATTGTTAGGAAATAAAAGTCAGAATTGTGAGTTATAAACTTGGAATTGTGAGGAAATAAAAGTCAGAATTGTGAGTTATAAACTTGGAATTGTGAGGAAAAAAAGTCAGAATTGTGAGTTATAAACTTGGAATTGTAAGAAAAAAAGTCAGAATTGTGAGTTATAAACTTGAATTGTGAGGAAATAAAAGTCAGAATTGTGAGTTATAAACTTGGAATTGTGAGGAAAAAAGTCAGAATTGTGAGTTATAAACTTGGAATTGTAAGAAAAAAAGTCAGAATTGTGAGTTATAAACTTGGAATTGTAAGAAAAAAAAGTCAGAATTGTGAGTTATAAACTTGGAATTGTAAGAAAAAAAGTCAGAATTGTGAGTTATAAGCTTGGAATTGTGAGGAAAAAAAGTCAGAATTGTGAGTTATAAACTTGGAATTGTGAAGAAAAAAAGTCAGAATTGTGAGTTATAAGCTTGGAATTGTGAGGAAAAAAAGTCAGAATTGTGAGTTATAAACTTGGAATTGTGAGGAAAAAAAGTCAGAATTGTGAGTTATAAACTTGAATTGTGAGGAAAAAAGTCAGAATTGTGAGTTATAAACTTGGAATTGTTAGGAAATAAAAGTCAGAATTGTGAGTTATAAACTTGGAATTGTGAGGAAAAAAAGTCAGAATTGTGAGTTATAAACTTGGAATTGTGAGGAAAAAAAGTCAGAATTGTGAGTTATAAACTTGGAATTGTAAGAAAAAAAGTCAGAATTGTGAGTTATAAACTTGGAATTGTAAGAAAAAAAAGTCAGAATTGTGAGTTATAAACTTGGAATTGTAAAGAAAAAAAGTCAGAATTGTGAGTTATAAACTTGGAATTGTGAGGAAAAAAAGTCAGAATTGTGAGTTATAAACTTGGAATTGTGAAGAAAAAAAGTCAGAATTGTGAGTTATAAGCTTGGAATTGTGAGGAAAAAAAAGTCAGAATTGTGAGTTATAAACTTGGAATTGTGAGGAAAAAAAGTCAGAATTGTGAGTTATAAACTTGAATTGTGAGGAAATAAAAGTCAGAATTGTGAGTTATAAACTTGGAATTGTTAGGAAATAAAAGTCAGAATTGTGAGTTATAAACTTGGAATTGTAAGAAAAAAAGTCAGAATTGTGAGTTATAAACTTGGAATTGTAAGAAAAAAAAGTCAGAATTGTGAGTTATAAACTTGGAATTGTAAAGAAAAAAAGTCAGAATTGTGAGTTATAAGCTTGGAATTGTGAGGAAAAAAAGTCAGAATTGTGAGTTATAAACTTGGAATTGTGAAGAAAAAAAGTCAGAATTGTGAGTTATAAGCTTGGAATTGTGAGGAAAAAAAGTCAGAATTGTGAGTTATAAACTTGGAATTGTTAGGAAAAAAGTCAGAATTGTGAGTTATAAACTTGGAATTGTGAGGAAATAAAAGTCAGAATTGTGAGTTATAAACTTGGAATTGTTAGGAAATAAAAGTCAGAATTGTGAGTTATAAACTTGGAATTGTAAGAAAAAAAGTCAGAATTGTGAGTTATAAACTTGGAATTGTAAGAATAAAAGTCAGAATTGTGAGTTATAAACTTGGAATTGTGAGGAAATAAAAGTCAGAATTGTGAGTTATAAACTTGGAATTGTGAGGAAAAAAGTCAGAATTGTGAGTTATAAACTTGGAATTGTAAGAAAAAAAGTCAGAATTGTGAGTTATAAACTTGGAATTGTGAGGAAATAAAAGTCAGAATTGTGAGTTATAAACTTGGAATTGTGAGGAAAAAAGTCAGAATTGTGAGTTATAAACTTGGAATTGTAAGAAAAAAAGTCAGAATTGTGAGTTATAAACTTGGAATTGTAAGAAAAAAAAGTCAGAATTGTGAGTTATAAACTTGGAATTGTAAAGAAAAAAAGTCAGAATTGTGAGTTATAAGCTTGGAATTGTGAGGAAAAAAAGTCAGAATTGTGAGTTATAAACTTGGAATTGTGAAGAAAAAAAGTCAGAATTGTGAGTTATAAGCTTGGAATTGTGAGGAAAAAAAAGTCAGAATAGTGAGTTATAAACTTGGAATTGTGAGGAAAAAAAGTCAGAATTGTGAGTTATAAACTTGGAATTGTGAGGAAATAAAAGTCAGAATTGTGAGTTATAAACTTGGAATTGTTAGGAAATAAAAGTCAGAATTGTGAGTTATAAACTTGGAATTGTAAGAAAAAAAGTCAGAATTGTGAGTTATAAACTTGGAATTGTAAGAAAAAAAAGTCAGAATTGTGAGTTATAAACTTGGAATTGTAAGAAAAAAAGTCAGAATTGTGAGTTATAAGCTTGGAATTGTGAGGAAAAAAAGTCAGAATTGTGAGTTATAAACTTGGAATTGTGAAGAAAAAAAGTCAGAATTGTGAGTTATAAGCTTGGAATTGTGAGGAAAAAAAGTCAGAATTGTGAGTTATAAACTTGGAATTGTTAGGAAAGAAAAAAGTCAGAATTGTGAGTTATAAACTTGGAATTGTGAGGGAAAAAAAGTCAGAATTGTGAGTTATAAACTTGGAATTGTGAGGAAATAAAAGTCAGAATTGTGAGTTATAAACTTGGAATTGTTAGGAAATAAAAGTCAGAATTGTGAGTTATAAACTTGGAATTGTAAGAAAAAAAGTCAGAATTGTGAGTCATAAACTTGGAATTGTAAGAATAAAAGTCAGAATTGTGAGTTATAAACTTGGAATTGTGAGGAAAAAAGTCAGAATTGTGAGTTATAAACTTGGAATTGTAAGAAAAAAAGTCAGAATTGTGAGTTATAAACTTGGAATTGTGAGGAAAAAAAGTCAGAATTGTGAGTTATAAACTTGGAATTGTGAGGAAATAAAAGTCAGAATTGTGAGTTATAAACTTGGAATTGTTAGGAAATAAAAGTCAGAATTGTGAGTTATAAACTTGGAATTGTAAGAAAAAAAGTCAGAATTGTGAGTCATAAACTTGGAATTGTAAGAATAAAAGTCAGAATTGTGAGTTATAAACTTGGAATTGTGAGGAAATAAAAGTCAGAATTGTGAGTTATAAACTTGGAATTGTGAGGAAATAAAAGTCAGAATTGTGAGTTATAAACTTGGAATTGTTAGGAAATAAAAGTCAGAATTGTGAGTTATAAACTTGGAATTGTTAGGAAATAAAAGTCAGAATTGTGAGTTATAAACTTGGAATTGTAAGAAAAAAAGTCAGAATTGTGAGTTATAAACTTGGAATTGTGAGGAAATAAAAGTCAGAATTGTGAGTTATAAACTTGGAATTGTGAGGAAATAAAAGTCAGAATTGTGAGTTATAAACTTGGAATTGTAAGAAAAAAAGTCAGAATTGTGAGTTATAAACTTGGAATTGTGAGGAATAAAAGTCAGAATTGTGAGTTATAAACTTGGAATTGTGAGGGAAAAAAAGTCAGAATTGTGAGTTATAAACTTGGAATTGTGAGGAAAAAAAGTCAGAATTGTGAGTTATAAACTTGGAATTGTGAGGAAAAAAAGTCAGAATTGTGAGTTATAAACTTGGAATTGTTAGGAAATAAAAGTCAGAATTGTGAGTTATAAACTTGGAATTGTAAGAAAAAAAGTCAGAATTGTGAGTTATAAACTTGGAATTGTAAGAAAAAAAGTCAGAATTGTGAGTTATAAACTTGGAATTGTGAGGGAAAAAAAGTCAGAATTGTGAGTTATAAACTTGGAATTGTGAGGAAAAAAAGTCAGAATTGTGAGTTATAAACTTGGAATTGTGAGGAAAAAAAGTCAGAATTGTGAGTTATAAACTTGGAATTGTTAGGAAATAAAAGTCAGAATTGTGAGTTATAAACTTGGAATTGTGAGGAAATAAAAGTCAGAATTGTGAGTTATAAACTTGGAATTGTTAGGAAATAAAAGTCAGAATTGTGAGTTATAAACTTGGAATTGTAAGAAAAAAAGTCAGAATTGTGAGTTATAAACTTGGAATTGTGAGGAAATAAAAGTCAGAATTGTGAGTTATAAACTTGGAATTGTTAGGAAATAAAAGTCAGAATTGTGAGTTATAAACTTGGAATTGTAAGAAAAAAAGTCAGAATTGTGAGTTATAAACTTGGAATTGTGAGGAAATAAAAGTCAGAATTGTGAGTTATAAACTTGGAATTGTGAGGAAATAAAAGTCAGAATTGTGAGTTATAAACTTGGAATTGTAAGAAAAAAAGTCAGAATTCTGAGTTATAAACTTGGAATTGTGAGGAAATAAAAGTCAGAATTGTGAGTTATAAACTTGGAATTGTGAGGAAAAAAAGTCAGAATTGTGAGTTATAAACTTGGAATTGTAAGAATAAAAGTCAGAATAGTGAGTTATAAACTTGGAATTGTGAGGAAATAAAAGTCAGAATTGTGAGTTATAAACTTGGAATTGTGAGGAAATAAAAGTCAGAATTGTGAGTTATAAACTTGGAATTGTGAGGAAATAAAAGTCAGAATTGTGAGTTATAAACTTGGAATTGTGAGGAAATAAAAGTCAGAATTGTGAGTTATAAACTTGGAATTGTAAGAATAAAAGTCAGAATAGTGAGTTATAAACTTGGAATTGTGAGGAAATAAAAGTCAGAATTGTGAGTTATAAACTTGGAATTGTAAGAATAAAAGTCAGAATAGTGAGTTATAAACTTGGAATTGTGAGGAAATAAAAGTCAGAATTGTGAGTTATAAACTTGGAATTGTAAGAATAAAAGTCAGAATAGTGAGTTATAAACTTGGAATTGTGAGGAAAAAAAGTCAGAATTGTGAGTCAAACTTGGAATTGTAAGAATAAAAGTCAGAATAGTGAGTTATAAACTTGGAATTGTAAGAATAAAAGTCAGAATAGTGAGTTATAAACTTGGAATTGTGAGGAAATAAAAGTCAGAATTGTGAGTTATAAACTTGGAATTGTAAGAATAAAAGTCAGAATAGTGAGTTATAAACTTGGAATTGTGAGGAAATAAAAGTCAGAATTGTGAGTTATAAACTTGGAATTGTAAGAATAAAAGTCAGAATAGTGAGTTATAAACTTGGAATTGTGAGGAAATAAAAGTCAGAATTGTGAGTTATAAACTTGGAATTGTGAGGAAAAAAAGTCAGAATTGTGAGTCAAACTTGGAATTGTAAGAATAAAAGTCAGAATAGTGAGTTATAAACTTGGAATTGTGAGGAAATAAAAGTCAGAATTGTGAGTTATAAACTTGGAATTGTGAGGAAAAAAAGTCAGAATTGTGAGTCAAACTTGGAATTGTAAGAAAAAAAGTCAGAATAGTGAGTTATAAACTTGGAATTGTGAGGAAATAAAAGTCAGAATTGTGAGTTATAAACTTGGAATTGTGAGGAAATAAAAGTCAGAATTGTGAGTTATAAACTTGGAATTGTGAGGAAATAAAAGTCAGAATTGTGAGTTATAAACTTGGAATTGTGAGGAAATAAAAGTCAGAATTGTGAGTTATAAACTTGGAATTGTGAGGAAAAAAAGTCAGAATTGTGAGTCATAAACTTGGAATTGTAAGAATAAAAGTCAGAATTGTGAGTTATAAACTTGGAATTGTGAGGAAAAAAAGTCAGAATTGTGAGTTATAAACTTGGAATTGTAAGAATAAAAGTCAGAATAGTGAGTTATAAACTTGGAATTGTGAGGAAATAAAAGTCAGAATTGTGAGTTATAAACTTGGAATTGTGAGGAAATAAAAGTCAGAATTGTGAGTTATAAACTTGGAATTGTGAGGAAAAAAAGTCAGAATTGTGAGTTATAAACTTGGAATTGTGAGGAAATAAAAGTCAGAATTGTGAGTTATAAACTTGGAATTGTAAGAAAAAAAGTCAGAATTGTGAGTTATAAACTTGGAATTGTGAGGAAATAAAAGTCAGAATTGTGAGTTATAAACTTGGAATTGTAAGAATAAAAGTCAGAATAGTGAGTTATAAACTTGGAATTGTGAGGAAATAAAAGTCAGAATTGTGAGTTATAAACTTGGAATTGTAAGAATAAAAGTCAGAATTGTGAGTTATAAACTTGGAATTGTGAGGAAATAAAAGTCAGAATTGTGAGTTATAAACTTGGAATTGTGAGGAAAAAAAGTCAGAATTGTGAGTCAAACTTGGAATTGTAAGAATAAAAGTCAGAATAGTGAGTTATAAACTTGGAATTGTGAGGAAATAAAAGTCAGAATTGTGAGTTATAAACTTGGAATTGTAAGAATAAAAGTCAGAATTGTGAGTTATAAACTTGGAATTGTGAGGAAATAAAAGTCAGAATTGTGAGTTATAAACTTGGAATTGTGAGGAAAAAAAAGTCAGAATTGTGAGTAAACTTGGAATTGTAAGAATAAAAGTCAGAATAGTGAGTTATAAACTTGGAATTGTGAGGAAATAAAAGTCAGAATTGTGAGTTATAAACTTGGAATTGTGAGGAAAAAAAGTCAGAATTGTGAGTCAAACTTGGAATTGTAAGAAAAAAAGTCAGAATTGTGAGTTATAAACTTGGAATTGTGAGGAAATAAAAGTCAGAATTGTGAGTTATAAACTTGGAATTGTGAGGAAATAAAAGTCAGAATAGTGAGTTATAAACTTGGAATTGTGAGGAAATAAAAGTCAGAATTGTGAGTTATAAACTTGGAATTGTGAGGAAATAAAAGTCAGAATTGTGAGTTATAAACTTGGAATTGTGAGGAAAAAAAGTCAGAATTGTGAGTCATAAACTTGGAATTGTGAAGAATAAAAGTCAGAATAGTGAGTTATAAACTTGGAATTGTGAGGAAAAAAAAAGTCAGAATTGTGAGTTATAAACTTGGAATTGTGAAGAATAAAAGTCAGAATAGTGAGTTATAAACTTGGAATTGTGAGGAAATAAAAGTCAGAATTGTGAGTTATAAACTTGGAATTGTGAGGAAATAAAAGTCAGAATTGTGAGTTATAAACTTGGAATTGTGAGGAAAAAAAGTCAGAATTGTGAGTTATAAACTTGGAATTGTGAGGAAATAAAAGTCAGAATTGTGAGTTATAAACTTGGAATTGTAAGAAAAAAAGTCAGAATTGTGAGTTATAAACTTGGAATTGTGAGGAAATAAAAGTCAGAATTGTGAGTTATAAACTTGGAATTGTAAGAATAAAAGTCAGAATAGTGAGTTATAAACTTGGAATTGTGAGGAAATAAAAGTCAGAATTGTGAGTTATAAACTTGGAATTGTAAGAATAAAAGTCAGAATTGTGAGTTATAAACTTGGAATTGTGAGGAAATAAAAGTCAGAATTGTGAGTTATAAACTTGGAATTGTGAGGAAAAAAAGTCAGAATTGTGAGTCAAACTTGGAATTGTAAGAATAAAAGTCAGAATAGTGAGTTATAAACTTGGAATTGTGAGGAAATAAAAGTCAGAATTGTGAGTTATAAACTTGGAATTGTGAGGAAAAAAAAGTCAGAATTGTGAGTCAAACTTGGAATTGTAAGAAAAAAAGTCAGAATAGTGAGTTATAAACTTGGAATTGTGAGGAAATAAAAGTCAGAATTGTGAGTTATAAACTTGGAATTGTGAGGAAATAAAAGTCAGAATAGTGAGTTATAAACTTGGAATTGTGAGGAAATAAAAGTCAGAATTGTGAGTTATAAACTTGGAATTGTGAGGAAATAAAAGTCAGAATTGTGAGTTATAAACTTGGAATTGTGAGGAAAAAAAGTCAGAATTGTGAGTCATAAACTTGGAATTGTAAGAATAAAAGTCAGAATAGTGAGTTATAAACTTGGAATTGTGAGGAAAAAAAAGTCAGAATTGTGAGTTATAAACTTGGAATTGTAAGAATAAAAGTCAGAATAGTGAGTTATAAACTTGGAATTGTGAGGAAATAAAAGTCAGAATTGTGAGTTATAAACTTGGAATTGTGAGGAAATAAAAGTCAGAATTGTGAGTTATAAACTTGGAATTGTGAGGAAAAAAAGTCAGAATTGTGAGTTATAAACTTGGAATTGTGAGGAAATAAAAGTCAGAATTGTGAGTTATAAACTTGGAATTGTAAGAAAAAAAGTCAGAATTGTGAGTTATAAACTTGGAATTGTGAGGAAATAAAAGTCAGAATTGTGAGTTATAAACTTGGAATTGTAAGAAAAAAAGTCAGAATTCTGAGTTATAAACTTGGAATTGTGAGGAAAAAAAGTCAGAATTGTGAGTTATAAACTTGGAATTGTGAGGAAAAAAGTCAGAATTGTGAGTTATAAACTTGGAATTGTGAGGAAAAAAAGTCAGAATTGTGAGTTATAAACTTGGAATTGTAAGAAAAAAAGTCAGAATTGTGAGTTATAAACTTGGAATTGTGAGGGAAAAAAGTCAGAATTGTGAGTTATAAACTTGGAATTGTGAGGAAATAAAAGTCAGAATTGTGAGTTATAAACTTGGAATTGTGAGGAAAAAAAGGTCAGAATTGTGAGTTATAAACTTGGAATTGTGAGGAAATAAAAGTCAGAATTGTGAGTTATAAACTTGGAATTGTGAGGAAATAAAAGTCAGAATTGTGAGTTATAAACTTGGAATTGTGAAGAAATAAAAGTCAGAATTGTGAGTTATAAACTTGGAATTGTGATAAAAAAAAAAAAAAAAAACAGTCAGAATTTTGAGAAAAAAGGAGTTGTGAAGAAATGGAACAATCCATTTGGGTTTTTATCAATGGAAACTTCCAAAAATACATCATCACTGCAGCGCTCTATTGTGCCTCATGTTCATCCAGAAAGTGTAAAAAGTGTTTTTTAGCAAGTCTGCGTGATCTTAGCTGTGGCCCGTGGCCTTCTTTCTATGTGCATCTGTGGGTTTTCCCACCTATTTTCTGCTCCAGGTGGAGCGTTCAGCAGCTCCCTCTCCTCAACCACATGATCTGTGCCTGTGTCCTGCTGAAGATCGTGCTGGTCTTGTCTTGTGTGCTGTAGAGGCGTGGAGGGGTGGAGCAGATGAACGAGGGATTTGAAAGAACGAGTGGACGGGAGCAGATGTATGGAGCATGTTCTCTTTCTGTTTCCCACAATCCCTTTTTCAGACCTCCGGCTGTGAGTGTGTCTCAAAATATGAGCTGCCTATTTGGTCTCCAGTTTGCAAGATTGAATTTTCAAGACTGCACTGGGAAACCAATAGAAACAAGTTTTGTCTTCGGAAATCATTGCAAGTTTTTCTTTATAAGCAACATTTCTAGCAATCTGAAGTTTCTCAGAAATGTGGCTGAAAGGGATTTGTGTGTGTGTGTGTGTGTGTGTGGGGGGGGGGGGGGGGTCTGGAGAAGTTTTTTTCTTTTTCGCTCATAAAAAACTATCCACTACTAAATTAGAAAAAAAAAATCTTTATCATATATACATATAAACCCTTAGTTAAAACGAGCCGCTGTTGAATGAAGGTCTCGCGGCTGTCAATCACAGATGATTGACAGGCTCAGACCTCTTGAGCAGCAGCTGTAATCCCTGCGAGGGGCCGCAGATTAAACCCTTATGAATAAAACACACGGACACTTTACCACCCACAGATTTGGGCGGAAACCAACACTCAACTTTTGTTCTCCTCGGGTCATATAACGGCGCCGGAGTCTCGGACAGTTCAATCACGCGCGCTGAAATGGCCGGAATCTCGCAGCACAGGTCTAAGGTAAACGCTTTTTTCCTCTTTCTTGTTTAAATGTTGTATACTGAAGTGCTTATTTTGAGTTCAAGCCGTTTCCTTTTAAGATCTCCAAACCGCTGATGGAGCGACGGAGGCGCGCGCGAATCAACGCGTGCATCGGTGAGCTGCGCGCGCTGCTGATTCAAGCCCGCGCAACCACGGTGAGCACGTGACCATAACGGCAAAAAGAACAGTATTTAATTTGAATATGAATTTAAAAGCCTTTTTATTTTAATGTTTTCAATTTTCTAAACCTTTTTTGTTTTTAGAGCTGTCAATCATCTAAACTGGAAAAGGCGGAAATTCTCGAGTTCACCGTACAACACCTGCGCGCGCTGCACTACCCTTCAACAGGTAAATAATAATAATAATAATAATAATAATAAAGTTTTTTTTTTTTTAAAACAAGAACGTGAAAAACAAAATTACATAACGGATAATAAAGACGTAGCAAATGTACATCTTATGAAAACTCTTCTGTTTGATCCGTCAGATGGGTGGAGTCGGTTCTGCGCGGGATACGCGGCGTGTGCGCGGGAGATCACGCGCTTCTTCAGAACCACAGACGCGGACCGATGCCCGAGAGCAGAACCCAGGACCGACCCGACACGTCACAGAACCCAAATCCACTCACAATCACGAGCGTCTGGAGACCCTGGAGCTAAAACTTGCCAAATCCCTCTATTTATATAAACCGTTTTAGTCTTAGTCTAATGGAAGCCCATTTCCGCCGCGTAAAAATGATAATAATGACTTAAACCGAAATTATCAAATAAATCCTGACGTGAAAAGCAAAAATAAATAAATAAAAATAAAAGGTTTATTTTTAAACCTATTTGTATATGTGCCGTTTTTTCTTGTGCCGGAAACTATATATTCTACATGTTAGTCTATTTGTTGAGCACTTAAATAATAATATTCAGAATAATAATAATATGTAAATAAAATAAATTCAATTTATTTTCAGAGTGCCTGGCAAAGTGGTATTCATAAACAGCTCAGTGAGGATAATCGAAAACTGAAACGGTAAAAAAGCGCGAAAAGGCTCACTCAGCGCGTGCGCAGTAAAGTCTCTGTCAGACATGAAGAAGCGCGGGAGTATTTCGCCTCACGAGAAATGTTCAGATTTTCAGGTACTTTGTTTTTCTTCTGCCATCTAAAAACTCGATACTTGTGAATTTAAGCATCCATTTTAAACTAGGTGTGTGCTTAAAAGGTTTTTGAATGTCATGCTATGTTTTATCTTGACCGTCGCGGGGGAATCACAAGTGCGAGACTTTTTCAATCTGTTCAAAATGTTAGTGGTAGAAGTTCACTCACAAATAAACATTCTGTAATCATTTACTAGCCTGTATGACTTTCTTTCTTCAGTTGAACACAAAGAAAGATATTTTGAGAAATGTTTTGTCTGCACAATGGAAGTCAATGAGGTCCATGTTGTTTGATTCCCAGCGTTCTTCAAAATATCTTCTTCTGTGTCCTGCAGAAAGTCAAGTTTGGAATGACAACAGGATTAAATGAGACAGAAGTTTCTTTTTTTCAGATATGCTGGCTGAGGTTAATGAACCTGCAAAATAATAAAAACAAAAACACTTTCCTTACCTTCTTTTAAAACCATATCACAGAGAACATAAAGTACAGAAACAGGTTAAACTTAGAAATCATGAAGTGATTCAAATGTATTTCCATTTCATTTCCATTTCAATTATCAATCGTTTCCTCGTCACTGTAACGTTCAGCTCAACGCACTATTTGCTTTCATAAAACACATCATATAGTGTCACTAGGCCTTTTATTCAATATCCATGAAATAAGCCCCATCAATCACAATAAATAAATACAATTTAAAACACATTAAATATATATATATACTGTTGCTAAAAGGCTCAATGATGCTCTGTCCATTTGTAGATATTTTGTCGTTCATCAGAACAGTCACAATTCGTTACTTTATGCCGAATATGTCCATCAAGTAAACAAATGGGAAAAAAAAGTATGAAAATACACAAATGCCAAAAGTAAATGTAATTGAATGCAAAAGTACGTGAATGCACAAATTAAACGTAAACGAATGAAAAAGTACGAAAGTACACAAATGCGCAAATTAAACGTAAACGAATGCAAAAGTGCGAAAGTACGTAAATGCAAAACGTAAACGAATGCAAAAGTACGAAAGTACGTAAATGCAAAACATAAACGAGTGCAAAATTATGACAGTACATAAATGCAAAACGTAAATGAATGCAAAAGTATGAAAGTACGTAAATGCAAAACGTAAACGAGTGCAAAATTACGACAGTACGTAAATGCAAAACGTAAATGAATGCAAAAGTACGAAAGTACGTAAATGCGAAACGTAAACGAATGCAAAAGTACGAAAGTACGTAAATGCAAAACGTAAACGAATGCAAAAGTACGAAAGTACGTAAATGCAAAACGTAAACGAGTGCAAAATTACGACACGAATGCAAAATTACGACAGTACGTAAATGCAAAACGTAAACGAATGCAAAAGTACGACAGTACGTAAATGCAAAACGTAAACGAGTGCAAAATTACGACACGAATGCAAAATTACGACAGTACGTAAATCCAAAACGTAAACGAATGCAAAAGTACGACAGTACGTAAATCCAAAACGTAAACGAATGCAAAAGTACGACAGTACGTAAATCCAAAACGTAAACGAATGCAAAATTACGACAGTACGTAAATGCAAAACGTAAATGAATGCAAAAGTACGAAAGTACGTAAATGCGAAACGTAAACGAATGCAAAAGTACGAAAGTACGTAAATGCAAAACGTAAACGAATGCAAAAGTACGAAAGTACGTAAATGCAAAAACGTAAACGAGTGCAAAATTACGACACGAATGCAAAATTACGACAGTACGTAAATGCAAAACGTAAACGAATGCAAAAGTACGACAGTACGTAAATCCAAAACGTAAACGAATGCAAAATTACGACAGTACGTAAATGCAAAACGTAAACGAATGCAAAAGTACGAAAGTACGTAAATGCAAAACGTAAACGAGTGCAAAATTACGACACGAATGCAAAATTACGACAGTACGTAAATGCAAAACGTAAACGAATGCAAAAGTACGACAGTACGTAAATGCAAAACGTAAACGAATGCAAAAGTACGAAAGTACGTAAATCCAAAACGTAAACGAATGCAAAATTACGACAGTACGTAAATCCAAAACGTAAACGAATGCAAAAGTACGACAGTACGTAAATGCAAAACGTAAATGAATGCAAAAGTACGAAAGTACGTAAATGCAAAACGTAAACGAATGCAAAATTACGACAGTACGTAAATGCAAATGTAAACAAGTGCAAAAGTACGAAAGTACGTAAATGCAAATGTAAACAAATGCAAAAGTACGAAAGTACGTAAATGCAAATGTAAACAAATGCAAAAGTACGAAAGTACGTAAATGAATGCAAAAGTACGTAAATGCAAAATGTAAACGAATGCAAAAGTACGAAAGTATGTAAATGAATGCAAAAGTACGTAAATGCAAAATGTAAACGATGCAAAAGTACGAAAGTATGTAAATGAATGCAAAAGTACGTAAATGCAAAATGTAAACGAGTGCAAAATTACGACAGTACGTAAATGCAAAACGTAAACGAATGCAAAAGTACGAAAGTACGTAAATGAATGCAAAAGTACGTAAATGCAAAATATAAACGATGCAAAAGTACGAAAGTACAAAGTACGAAAGTACATAAATGCAAAACGTAAATGTAAAGGAATGTAAAATTACGAAAGCGCACAAATGCTTGGCCAGTGTGTTGCAAGCGTTCGGCCCCGTTGAACACAGTCACGGTGCATTCTTGTGTTACTGCGGTGGTAATAAACCTCAGTATGGGTTCCCTCCAAAGTCTTACTTGTGCACAGTTTGTTTGAAGCCTAACACACACAGGTCAGAAGTGTGTGCTGGAGTGAGAGGCGGTGAGCGGGGAGGTGCGGGCCCTGTGGCGCAGCTCGTCCGTGGAGCCCACCGTCGACCGCAGCATGGCGAGGACATTGGCGCGGTAGCGAGCGGACATGATGTTATACAGCAGAGGATTCACCGCGGCGCTGACGTAAAACAGCACTAAAGACACCAGATTAAAATACTGACTGATGTAATACAAATTATCACTGGAGTCCGACACGGAAAACAGCGTCCGACTCACATGGAACGGCAGCCAACACAAGATGAACACCAGCACGATGACCACTGCGAAGAAACAACAGAACACAATAAGTAATTCGATGGCTTTGTTGAGGAACAAATGCAAGTTGGAGCTCATTCCATTCGCAATAAAATTCAGACGTGGCAGATTTTGACTGGTTTCTGAAATTTCATTGGTTGGAAAAGAAAAAAGGCGGGGTTATTATTGTTAAAAGGTCACCCCGAAATGAAAATTCAGTCATTAATTACTCATCCTCATGTCGTTCCAAACTGGGAAGACTTTCGCTCATCTTTGGAACACAAATGAAGATCTTTTTGATGAAATCAAATCCATAGACTGCCTCTGCAACTTGATTTTGAGGCTTCAAAAAGCTCACAAAGAGGTCCGAAAACAAATGAAACGAATGGTTTAGTCCGAATTTTCGGAAGAAACTCGATTGCTTTTTATGACGAACAGATTTAGGCTTTACGTTCACGTATGAACATTGATCAGCGAACAAATCGGTGTGAAACAAATCGAATGCGCTGCCGAACATAAAAAGTTAAAGTGAACGAACGCAGACGTGCAAAAATACACAAAAAGTAAATATGTGATCAAATTCAAAATTGTAAAAGTACACAACTGCAATCGAATGCAAAAGTACCGCGCAGCACAAAAATATAAAACACGATCGAGTCTCTTCAGAAAATTTTGACTACGGATTAGTTTGAAGATCTATTGATGAACTTTTTAAAGCGTCACAAATCAAGTTGCAAAGGCAGTCAATAATTAATGTTGAAATTAATCATATTTATTAATTAATTAATGACAGAATTTTCTTTTGGGGGGAGGGGGGGGGGGGGGGGGGTAAACTAAACCTTTAAAGCTAAACCACAAAAAAAAAAGAATGATTAAATGTTATAAAATGATATAAGTTATACATAATTTATTTAACTATACTAATAATGTCTTAGTTTAACTTGATGTACTAAAATGAATAAAAATTAATTAATTAATAAAATGAATAATAAAAATAAATTAAAATGAATTTTATTAATTAAAAATTAATAAAAAATTACTCCAAATTAATTAATTAATTAATTAAATTGATTTTAAATAAAAAAAAATAAATTAAGAAAAGACAAAAACAAAATGTTAAAATTAAAATACTATTTAAAAAAAAAAAAAAAACTCAATCTCAAATCATACTAAAATAACGCTGAGTAAATACTTCTTTAAGGGTCCAACGTCAAGTTTTATTATTACCCACAATCCTCTGTGCTCACCCATCATCCGGAGGGTCTGGTGGTGCGTTTTGTCTCGGTGCGTGTGCGCGCGCAGATGCAGGCGGCGGGCGATCAGGCCGTAGAGGAGCGTCAGAATCGTGAGGGGGCAGATGAAATAGAGGTTGGAGAGCCACAGCATGGCTTTCAGAAGGCCGGAGGTCTGAGCGTACTGCGTGCAGCGGCATTCGCTGGCTCCGCCCTCTAGCCGCTCCACCCCCACCAAAGCCAACGCCGGTCCCGCGCTGAGCGTGGCCACGCCCCACAGCCCCGCGATCAGCACGCGCACGCGACTCCTCGTGACGAGCAAGCGCGCGCGGAGAGGAAAGCACACGGCCAGGTATCGCTCCGCCCCCAGAGCCGTCATGTGCAGGATGGATGAGAAGGTGCAGCATTCTCCCACAAACACCGACAGCTTGCACACGGCGTCCCCCAGCAACCACGGGCGGTACCGCCACAGCTGCGAGAGCAAAGAACAACGTGAGAGTTCGTTCACCCAAAATGAAATTTCTGCCATTAAATCCTCCCCCTCGTGTGGTTCAACACCCGTAAGACCTTCGTTCATCTTCAGAACACAAATGAAGATATTTTTGATGAAATCCGATGGTTCAGTGAGTCTCTATTGACA
>CM074285.1:28047287-28077287 GCA_037194245.1 Opsariichthys bidens | reverse complement strand
TAGTTTCTTGACTGTTTCTAGGCAGTTTCTAGGTGGTTGCTAGGCTGTTTCTAGGTAGTTTCTTGACTGTTTCTAGGCGGTTGCTATGCTGTTTCTAGGTAGTTTCTAGTTTGTTTGTAGGAGCTGTTAGGTCGTTTCTTGGTGGTTTCTAAGCAGTTTCTAGGCCGTTTCTAGTTGGTTGCTATGCTGTTGCTATGCTGCTTCTAGGTAGTTTCTAGGTGGTTGCCATGCTGTTTCTAGGTAGTTTCTTTACTGTTTCTAGGCGGTTGCTATGCTGTTTCTATGTAGTTTTCATGGCATGACTGCAAGTATGGAATATGTATGGACACTTATCTAAAAAAAAAAGGGAAAAACTGTGAATTATGGAGGAACACAGGCATACAAATGAGCAATAAGATAGTCCATATGTACTTACATGGTTAATTTAGGAAATCTGCATGTCAAACCACATTTCAGGAAGCCTTTCAACTTGTTTATTGTGTAACGAGCTTCCAGTCAATGCCGTTCAACCTCAACTTTATTCACACGTCTTATTATCTTACACAATTATGCTTCTTAAAGGGACAGTTCACCCCTAAATGAAATGTTTGTCATCATTTACTCACCCTCATGTTGTTCCGAACCAGTATAAGTTTCTTTATTCTGATGAACACGAAAGAAGAAATTTTAAAGAATGTTCGTAACTAGATATTTTATGGCACCCATGGACTTCCATAGTACTTTTTCCTACTATGGAAGTCAATGGGTGTCATGAACAAGTTACCGACACTCTTTAAAATATCTTCTGTGTTCATTAGAATAAAGAAACTCGTACCGGTTTGGAACAACATGAGGGTGAGTAAATGATGACAAAAATTTCATTTTCGGCTGAACTATCTCGTTTTGAGTACGTTTCAGTATAGTTTTTGCAGTGAAATCACCACACAGCCAGAGTAGTCAGAGTTATTTATTAGAGCACATAATGCAGAACAGATCAAACCATTATTAAAGTAACAGAGAGAGAGAGAGCGAGTTAACTAGTCTAAACTAGTCTTTCCATCTGCCAGTGGTGGTCAACATAAAGAGACTTCTTATTAACCTAGATGTGAGCAGTGTTTTAAAACTAACACACACACACTGACAGTAATAAATAGGCACTGTTTAGGGCGTCATGAAAATCAATATTATTTAATTATCTCTTAATTAGAGCATGTGAGCAGCGCTATCAGTCATTACTGGTGTTTAAGGCACTAATTGGTCAATACTGCACACGCTGGCTTCACCTCCTCCGGTCATTTCACGCTTCCCTTTATCCTGGGCATTTTTCCCATCGAACTACATCTCCCATGATGCACTGGTGCTAGCGTCACGCGTTTGGCTCAGTCTCTGTCCCTGAGGGCTCGTAGGATGTAGTTTTCTCTCTCCAGCTGAGCGTTTCTCTCCGAGAGCTCTTTGATCTGTTCTCTCAGCACCTCCACCTCCTCTCGAACCGCCAGCATCAGGTGAGACTTCACCAGGTCCTGCGAACACAACTCCACCTTTGAGCGGTCGCTCTCACAACACACACTTTTCACAAAGTGTGTTCGAAGTTAAACGACATATAAAAGCAATTTGAAGTACACAATTATTAAAGATTATTATTAATATTGGAAGAGATCTCACCATGGCTTGCTCTATCTTGTTATCGATGGCGATCATACTGCTGTTAGTTCCACTGCAATGGAGAGAGAGATGAACTTTTATTCATCATTTTCACCATAAAATAAAGGGTTTTTTTCCACACAAACCTAGAATTTGTTTCAAATGAAATGATTCAAACAAAATAAAATAAAATTGGCAAGTCGCTAGACTGTTTCATGGCTGTTCGTGGTTTCCAAGTTGTTTCTAGTTGGTTGCTAGGCTGTTTCTAGGTTGTTTGTAGATGGTTGCTAAGCTGTTTATAGTTGTTTGCTATGCTGTTTCTAGGCGGTTGCTATGCTGTTTCTAATTAGTTTATATGTTGTTTATAGTTGGTTGCTATGCTGTTTCTAGGCGGTTGCTATGCTGTTTCTAGGTTGTTTGTAGACGGTTGCTAAGCTGTTTATAGTTGTTTGCTATGCTGTTTCTAATTAGTTTATAGGTTGCTTATAGTTGGTTGCTATGCTGTTTCTAGGCGGTTGCTATGCTGTTTCTAGGTTGTTTGTAGATGGTTGCTAAGCTGTTTATAGTTGTTTGCTATGCTGTTTCTAGGCGGTTGCTATGCGGTTTCTAGGCGGTTGCTATGCTGTTTCTAATTAGTTTATATGTTGTTTATAGTTGGTTGCTATGCTGTTTCTAGGCGGTTTGCTATGCTGTTTCTAGGTTGTTTGTAGACGGTTGCTAAGCTGTTTATAGTTGTTTGCTATGCTGTTTCTAATTAGTTTATAGGTTGCTTATAGTTGGTTGCCATGCTGTTTCTAGGCGGTTGCTATGCTGTTTCTAGGTTGTTTGTAGATGGTTGCTAAGCTGTTTATAGTTGTTTGCTATGCTGTTTCTAGGCGGTTGCTATGCTGTTTCTAGGTTGTTTGTAGATGGTTGCTAAGCTGTTTATAGTTGTTTGCTATGCTGTTTCTAGGCGGTTGCTATTCTGTTTCTAATTAGTTTATAGGTTGCTTATAGTTGGTTGCTATGCTGTTTCTAGGCGGTTGCTATGCTGTTTCTAGGTTGTTTGTAGACGGTTGCTAAGCTGTTTATAGTTGTTTGCTATGCTGTTTCTAATTAGTTTATAGGTTGCTTATAGTTGGCTGCTATGCTGTTTCTAGGCGGTTGCTATGCTGTTTCTAGGTTGTTTGTAGATGGTTGCTAAGCTGTTTATAGTTGTTTGCTATGCTGTTTCTAGGCGGTTGCTATGCTGTTTCTAATTAGTTTATAGGTTGCTTATAGTTGGTTGCTATGCTGTTTCTAGGCGGTTGCTATGCTGTTTCTAGGTTGTTTGTAGATGGTTGCTAAGCTGTTTATAGTTGTTTGCTATGCTGTTTCTAGGCGGTTGCTATTCTGTTTCTAATTAGTTTATAGGTTGTTTATAGTTGGTTGCTATGCTGTTTCTAGGCGGTTGCTATGCTGTTTCTAGGTTGTTTGTAGACGGTTGCTAAGCTGTTTATAGTTGTTTGCTATGCTGTTTCTAATTAGTTTATAGGTTGCTTATAGTTGGTTGCCATGCTGTTTCTAGGCGGTTGCTATGCTGTTTCTAGGTTGTTTGTAGATGGTTGCTAAGCTGTTTATAGTTGTTTGCTATGCTGTTTCTAGGCGGTTGCTATGCTGTTTCTAGGTTGTTTGTAGATGGTTGCTAAGCTGTTTATAGTTGTTTGCTATGCTGTTTCTAGGCGGTTGCTATTCTGTTTCTAATTAGTTTATAGGTTGCTTATAGTTGGTTGCTATGCTGTTTCTAGGCGGTTGCTATGCTGTTTCTAGGTTGTTTGTAGACGGTTGCTAAGCTGTTTATAGTTGTTTGCTATGCTGTTTCTAATTAGTTTATAGGTTGCTTATAGTTGGCTGCTATGCTGTTTCTAGGCGGTTGCTATGCTGTTTCTAGGTTGTTTGTAGATGGTTGCTAAGCTGTTTATAGTTGTTTGCTATGCTGTTTCTAGGCGGTTGCTATGCTGTTTCTAATTAGTTTATAGGTTGCTTATAGTTGGTTGCTATGCTGTTTCTAGGCGGTTGCTATGCTGTTTCTAGGTTGTTTGTAGATGGTTGCTAAGCTGTTTATAGTTGTTTGCTATGCTGTTTCTAGGCGGTTGCTATTCTGTTTCTAATTAGTTTATAGGTTGTTTATAGTTGGTTGCTATGCTGTTTCTAGGCGGTTGCTATGCTGTTTCTAGGTTGTTTGTAGACGGTTGCTAAGCTGTTTATAGTTGTTTGCTATGCTGTTTCTAATTAGTTTATAGGTTGCTTATAGTTGGTTGCCATGCTGTTTCTAGGCGGTTGCTATGCTGTTTCTAGGTTGTTTGTAGATGGTTGCTAAGCTGTTTATAGTTGTTTGCTATGCTGTTTCTAGGCGGTTGCTATGCTGTTTCTAGGTTGTTTGTAGATGGTTGCTAAGCTGTTTATAGTTGTTTGCTATGCTGTTTCTAGGCGGTTGCTATTCTGTTTCTAATTAGTTTATAGGTTGCTTATAGTTGGTTGCTATGCTGTTTCTAGGCGGTTGCTATGCTGTTTCTAGGTTGTTTGTAGATGGTTGCTAAGCTGTTTATAGTTGTTTGCTATGCTGTTTCTAGGCGGTTGCTATGCGGTTTCTAGGCGGTTGCTATGCTGTTTCTAATTAGTTTATATGTTGTTTATAGTTGGTTGCTATGCTGTTTCTAGGCGGTTGCTATGCTGTTTCTAGGTTGTTTGTAGACGGTTGCTAAGCTGTTTATAGTTGTTTGCTATGCTGTTTCTAATTAGTTTATAGGTTGCTTATAGTTGGTTGCTATGCTGTTTCTAGGCGGTTGCTATGCTGTTTCTAGGTTGTTTGTAGATGGTTGCTAAGCTGTTTATAGTTGTTTGCTATGCTGTTTCTAGGCGGTTGCTATGCGGTTTCTAGGCGGTTGCTATGCTGTTTCTAATTAGTTTATATGTTGTTTATAGTTGGTTGCTATGCTGTTTCTAGGCGGTTGCTATGCTGTTTCTAGGTTGTTTGTAGACGGTTGCTAAGCTGTTTATAGTTGTTTGCTATGCTGTTTCTAATTAGTTTATAGGTTGCTTATAGTTGGTTGCCATGCTGTTTCTAGGCGGTTGCTATGCTGTTTCTAGGTTGTTTGTAGATGGTTGCTAAGCTGTTTATAGTTGTTTGCTATGCTGTTTCTAGGCGGTTGCTATGCTGTTTCTAGGTTGTTTGTAGATGGTTGCTAAGCTGTTTATAGTTGTTTGCTATGCTGTTTCTAGGCGGTTGCTATTCTGTTTCTAATTAGTTTATAGGTTGCTTATAGTTGGTTGCTATGCTGTTTCTAGGCGGTTGCTATGCTGTTTCTAGGTTGTTTGTAGACGGTTGCTAAGCTGTTTATAGTTGTTTGCTATGCTGTTTCTAATTAGTTTATAGGTTGCTTATAGTTGGCTGCTATGCTGTTTCTAGGCGGTTGCTATGCTGTTTCTAGGTTGTTTGTAGATGGTTGCTAAGCTGTTTATAGTTGTTTGCTATGCTGTTTCTAGGCGGTTGCTATGCTGTTTCTAATTAGTTTATAGGTTGCTTATAGTTGGTTGCTATGCTGTTTCTAGGCGGTTGCTATGCTGTTTCTAGGTTGTTTGTAGATGGTTGCTAAGCTGTTTATAGTTGTTTGCTATGCTGTTTCTAGGCGGTTGCTATTCTGTTTCTAATTAGTTTATAGGTTGTTTATAGTTGGTTGCTATGCTGTTTCTAGGCGGTTGCTATGCTGTTTCTAGGTTGTTTGTAGACGGTTGCTAAGCTGTTTATAGTTGTTTGCTATGCTGTTTCTAATTAGTTTATAGGTTGCTTATAGTTGGTTGCCATGCTGTTTCTAGGCGGTTGCTATGCTGTTTCTAGGTTGTTTGTAGATGGTTGCTAAGCTGTTTATAGTTGTTTGCTATGCTGTTTCTAGGCGGTTGCTATGCTGTTTCTAGGTTGTTTGTAGATGGTTGCTAAGCTGTTTATAGTTGTTTGCTATGCTGTTTCTAGGCGGTTGCTATTCTGTTTCTAATTAGTTTATAGGTTGCTTATAGTTGGTTGCTATGCTGTTTCTAGGCGGTTGCTATGCTGTTTCTAGGTTGTTTGTAGACGGTTGCTAAGCTGTTTATAGTTGTTTGCTATGCTGTTTCTAATTAGTTTATAGGTTGCTTATAGTTGGCTGCTATGCTGTTTCTAGGCGGTTGCTATGCTGTTTCTAGGTTGTTTGTAGATGGTTGCTAAGCTGTTTATAGTTGTTTGCTATGCTGTTTCTAGGCGGTTGCTATGCTGTTTCTAATTAGTTTATAGGTTGCTTATAGTTGGTTGCTATGCTGTTTCTAGGCGGTTGCTATGCTGTTTCTAGGTTGTTTGTAGATGGTTGCTAAGCTGTTTATAGTTGTTTGCTATGCTGTTTCTAGGCGGTTGCTATTCTGTTTCTAATTAGTTTATAGGTTGTTTATAGTTGGTTGCTATGCTGTTTCTAGGCGGTTGCTATGCTGTTTCTAGGTTGTTTGTAGACGGTTGCTAAGCTGTTTATAGTTGTTTGCTATGCTGTTTCTAATTAGTTTATAGGTTGCTTATAGTTGGTTGCCATGCTGTTTCTAGGCGGTTGCTATGCTGTTTCTAGGTTGTTTGTAGATGGTTGCTAAGCTGTTTATAGTTGTTTGCTATGCTGTTTCTAGGCGGTTGCTATTCTGTTTCTAATTAGTTTATAGGTTGCTTATAGTTGGTTGCTATGCTGTTTCTAGGCGGTTGCTATGCTGTTTCTAGGTTGTTTGTAGACGGTTGCTAAGCTGTTTATAGTTGTTTGCTATGCTGTTTCTAATTAGTTTATAGGTTGCTTATAGTTGGTTGCTATGCTGTTTCTAGGCGGTTGCTATGCTGTTTCTAGGTTGTTTGTAGATGGTTGCTAAGCTGTTTATAGTTGTTTGCTATGCTGTTTCTAGGCGGTTGCTATGCTGTTTCTAATTAGTTTATAGGTTGCTTATAGTTGGTTGCTATGCTGTTTCTAGGCGGTTGCTATGCTGTTTCTAGGTTGTTTGTAGACGGTTGCTAAGCTGTTTATAGTTGTTTGCTATGCTGTTTCTAATTAGTTTATAGGTTGCTTATAGTTGGCTGCTATGCTGTTTCTAGGCGGTTGCTATGCTGTTTCTAGGTTGTTTGTAGATGGTTGCTAAGCTGTTTATAGTTGTTTGCTATGCTGTTTCTAGGCGGTTGCTATGCTGTTTCTAATTAGTTTATAGGTTGCTTATAGTTGGTTGCTATGCTGTTTCTAGGCGGTTGCTATGCTGTTTCTAGGTTGTTTGTAGATGGTTGCTAAGCTGTTTATAGTTGTTTGCTATGCTGTTTCTAGGCGGTTGCTATTCTGTTTCTAATTAGTTTATAGGTTGTTTATAGTTGGTTGCTATGCTGTTTCTAGGCGGTTGCTATGCTGTTTCTAGGTTGTTTGTAGACGGTTGCTAAGCTGTTTATAGTTGTTTGCTATGCTGTTTCTAATTAGTTTATAGGTTGCTTATAGTTGGTTGCCATGCTGTTTCTAGGCGGTTGCTATGCTGTTTCTAGGTTGTTTGTAGATGGTTGCTAAGCTGTTTATAGTTGTTTGCTATGCTGTTTCTAGGCGGTTGCTATGCTGTTTCTAGGTTGTTTGTAGATGGTTGCTAAGCTGTTTATAGTTGTTTGCTATGCTGTTTCTAGGCGGTTGCTATTCTGTTTCTAATTAGTTTATAGGTTGCTTATAGTTGGTTGCTATGCTGTTTCTAGGCGGTTGCTATGCTGTTTCTAGGTTGTTTGTAGATGGTTGCTAAGCTGTTTATAGTTGTTTGCTATGCTGTTTCTAGGCGGTTGCTATGCGGTTTCTAGGCGGTTGCTATGCTGTTTCTAATTAGTTTATATGTTGTTTATAGTTGGTTGCTATGCTGTTTCTAGGCGGTTGCTATGCTGTTTCTAGGTTGTTTGTAGACGGTTGCTAAGCTGTTTATAGTTGTTTGCTATGCTGTTTCTAATTAGTTTATAGGTTGCTTATAGTTGGTTGCTATGCTGTTTCTAGGCGGTTGCTATGCTGTTTCTAGGTTGTTTGTAGATGGTTGCTAAGCTGTTTATAGTTGTTTGCTATGCTGTTTCTAGGCGGTTGCTATGCGGTTTCTAGGCGGTTGCTATGCTGTTTCTAATTAGTTTATATGTTGTTTATAGTTGGTTGCTATGCTGTTTCTAGGCGGTTGCTATGCTGTTTCTAGGTTGTTTGTAGACGGTTGCTAAGCTGTTTATAGTTGTTTGCTATGCTGTTTCTAATTAGTTTATAGGTTGCTTATAGTTGGTTGCCATGCTGTTTCTAGGCGGTTGCTATGCTGTTTCTAGGTTGTTTGTAGATGGTTGCTAAGCTGTTTATAGTTGTTTGCTATGCTGTTTCTAGGCGGTTGCTATGCTGTTTCTAGGTTGTTTGTAGATGGTTGCTAAGCTGTTTATAGTTGTTTGCTATGCTGTTTCTAGGCGGTTGCTATTCTGTTTCTAATTAGTTTATAGGTTGCTTATAGTTGGTTGCTATGCTGTTTCTAGGCGGTTGCTATGCTGTTTCTAGGTTGTTTGTAGACGGTTGCTAAGCTGTTTATAGTTGTTTGCTATGCTGTTTCTAATTAGTTTATAGGTTGCTTATAGTTGGCTGCTATGCTGTTTCTAGGCGGTTGCTATGCTGTTTCTAGGTTGTTTGTAGATGGTTGCTAAGCTGTTTATAGTTGTTTGCTATGCTGTTTCTAGGCGGTTGCTATGCTGTTTCTAATTAGTTTATAGGTTGCTTATAGTTGGTTGCTATGCTGTTTCTAGGCGGTTGCTATGCTGTTTCTAGGTTGTTTGTAGATGGTTGCTAAGCTGTTTATAGTTGTTTGCTATGCTGTTTCTAGGCGGTTGCTATTCTGTTTCTAATTAGTTTATAGGTTGTTTATAGTTGGTTGCTATGCTGTTTCTAGGCGGTTGCTATGCTGTTTCTAGGTTGTTTGTAGACGGTTGCTAAGCTGTTTATAGTTGTTTGCTATGCTGTTTCTAATTAGTTTATAGGTTGCTTATAGTTGGTTGCCATGCTGTTTCTAGGCGGTTGCTATGCTGTTTCTAGGTTGTTTGTAGATGGTTGCTAAGCTGTTTATAGTTGTTTGCTATGCTGTTTCTAGGCGGTTGCTATGCTGTTTCTAGGTTGTTTGTAGATGGTTGCTAAGCTGTTTATAGTTGTTTGCTATGCTGTTTCTAGGCGGTTGCTATTCTGTTTCTAATTAGTTTATAGGTTGCTTATAGTTGGTTGCTATGCTGTTTCTAGGCGGTTGCTATGCTGTTTCTAGGTTGTTTGTAGACGGTTGCTAAGCTGTTTATAGTTGTTTGCTATGCTGTTTCTAATTAGTTTATAGGTTGCTTATAGTTGGCTGCTATGCTGTTTCTAGGCGGTTGCTATGCTGTTTCTAGGTTGTTTGTAGATGGTTGCTAAGCTGTTTATAGTTGTTTGCTATGCTGTTTCTAGGCGGTTGCTATGCTGTTTCTAATTAGTTTATAGGTTGCTTATAGTTGGTTGCTATGCTGTTTCTAGGCGGTTGCTATGCTGTTTCTAGGTTGTTTGTAGATGGTTGCTAAGCTGTTTATAGTTGTTTGCTATGCTGTTTCTAGGCGGTTGCTATTCTGTTTCTAATTAGTTTATAGGTTGTTTATAGTTGGTTGCTATGCTGTTTCTAGGCGGTTGCTATGCTGTTTCTAGGTTGTTTGTAGACGGTTGCTAAGCTGTTTATAGTTGTTTGCTATGCTGTTTCTAATTAGTTTATAGGTTGCTTATAGTTGGTTGCCATGCTGTTTCTAGGCGGTTGCTATGCTGTTTCTAGGTTGTTTGTAGATGGTTGCTAAGCTGTTTATAGTTGTTTGCTATGCTGTTTCTAGGCGGTTGCTATTCTGTTTCTAATTAGTTTATAGGTTGCTTATAGTTGGTTGCTATGCTGTTTCTAGGCGGTTGCTATGCTGTTTCTAGGTTGTTTGTAGACGGTTGCTAAGCTGTTTATAGTTGTTTGCTATGCTGTTTCTAATTAGTTTATAGGTTGCTTATAGTTGGTTGCTATGCTGTTTCTAGGCGGTTGCTATGCTGTTTCTAGGTTGTTTGTAGATGGTTGCTAAGCTGTTTATAGTTGTTTGCTATGCTGTTTCTAGGCGGTTGCTATGCTGTTTCTAATTAGTTTATAGGTTGCTTATAGTTGGTTGCTATGCTGTTTCTAGGTGGATGCGATGCTGTTTTTAGGTAGATTCTAGGTTGTTTGTAGAAATTTGCTAAGCTGTTTATAGTCGTTTGCTACACTATTTCTAAGCGGTTGCAATGCTGTTTCTAGGTTGTTTCTAGGTGTTTGCTAGGTTGTTTCTTGATGGTTTCTAGGGCGTTTCTAGTTGGTTGCCAAGCTGTTTCTAGGTAGGTTCTAGGGTGTTTCTAGGTAGTTTCTAAACGGTTTCTAGGTAGATTCTAAGCTATTTGTAGATAGACTGTTTCCTGGTGGTTTCTAAAATGCTCCTCAGCTGTTTATAGGTGGATGCGATGCTGTTTCTAGGTAGTTTCTAGGTTGTTTGTAGATGGTTGCTTAGCTGTTTATAGTTGTTTCCTATACTGTTTCTAGGCGGTTGCTATGCTGTTTCTAGGTTGTTTCTAGGCGGTTGCTATGCCGTTTCTATGTAGTTTCTAGGTTGTTTGTACATTGTTCCTGGGTGGTTTTTAAGCGGTTTCTAGGCTGTTTCTAGGTTATCTCCAAGCTGTTTCTAGTTGGTAGCTATGCTGTTTCTAAACTGTTTCTAGGTAGATTCTAAGCTATTTGTAGATGGTTGATAGGCTGTTTCTTGGTGGTTTCTAAAATGCTCCTCGGCTGTTTATAGTTGGTTTCGAAGCCGTTTCTAGGTGGTTGCTATGCTGTTTCTGCGTAGTTTCTAGGCTGTTTGTAGGCCGTTGCTCGGCTGTTTATAGATAGCCCTTTCAGGGGGGTCTCTAAATAAGACTCAATGTGCATCTGTGTGTTTTTTATTTGCTTTCTGGTCCTGCAGGAGAAAATGGTGTTTCTGATCACTTAGTAAAGTAGCGATTTTTGAGGAATCATTGAAGTCTGGAGCAAAAATACCGCAGGACTTTCTTTCCTTCCCTCTAGTTATAGTAATCCTGCACTTAAACACCAGTACAGCACACACAGTCCTCACTGCAGGTCTTCACAAGGAACACTGAGAACGGCTGTAAGTGTGTAACACTGATGGTATTGTTCTGAATGTGGTGGGCAGCACATGCTTCTCATAACAGCATGCGAGCTGGATGACTCTCTCCATGACCACAAATACATCACAAACCTCTGAAAGGATGAATGAAAACCTCAAGGAGCACAATCAAATTCAAACACACACCACCTGAAGCTAACTCGAACATGCTGCATGACCCAAACTAACCCAGTTACCTGTGGAGGAAAAGCAGAAGGGAAAGGAGGGTGGAGTCAGAGGGGCGGAGTCTTTGTTTGGGTGCAAGAGCTCCGCCTCTCTCTGCTCTCACAGAGGAAGTCAACGAGTCCAACACGGGATTCTGACATTTCTGATCGCTAACATAGGACTTGCAGGGTGATCCGATACGAACAGACCTGGGATTTTTTTCTGAGCGCTGTGTCTGAGAGTGACCAGCAGGTGGAGCTGTGTCTGAGGAGGAGACGGTGGGTTTCGACGAGCACTTTCTGTCTGTTCTTGAAGTTCGGCACCCGGCGTCTCTAGGTTTGTTTCTAGGGGATGTATACGGTAAGCGCTCGCTGCTGATTGGCTCTTTGGTTTCCACAGAAACAGCCAAGCACCCAGCCCTCGGATAGTAATCAAGCTTCCCGATTGGCCAAGAATCACGAACCCTTCGAGCTCCACCGGCATCTCGCAGAGTCGTACACGTACGGAGGCGTTGCCGGCAAATCACCGGTGAAGGGGCGGGGCTAAGCGAGGAGGGGTGTGGCTTAGACTCCGCTGAAGGTCCATCAAGGAGGACCGGATTCTCTCTTCGCGTCTGTTCACGAGAGACGCACGGAGGAAGTGACAAAGGACGAGGCTGTTTTTTACTTTCGAAAATGGAGATCATCTTACGTACATTAACAAGCATGGTGGGCAACCGGCAGGCAGAAAAACACACATCAAAAGGAAGCTCAATCATGTATGCGGTTTTCTTCAGGCGCCGTCAGGAAGAGCCATCATGTAATTGTTTCCTCTGACCTCTTTCAGAAACATCCGGAGAGGATCTGACTCATTCAGTGACACGAAACGGTAACAATCAGAACAAGAGGGTTATGATAGTTGTTGACAGCAAAAGGTTTCTTACTTGATATTAAACTTTAACTTATTGTATTTCAGAGAGTTGCCATTAACCATTAAGCTATTTTTTGTTAACGGAAATAAAGTTGAAATAAAGTAAAATCTGTAAATTAGATGATGAACTAAAGCTCCTTTAGCGTTTATTAGTATATAAATAATGCAAAAAAGACGGCAGGGAATGAATCGGTGATTTCCTAAATCGCAAACGTACATTCGAGAGCTGCAATAAAAATTCTCAAATAACGCCACCATATACTAAAACCCGCAGCTGAGTAGTCGAGAAACTAGCGTCTCTTAATTGGTTATTCCAAAGCGGTCTGTAATCTCCACGAGACCTTCCTTCATTTCCATCACAAGACCTCCGTCCGCCTCTGAACACCCTGTTGTGCTGTAATCCGTCAAATTGGCCCGATCCATGCGAAATCCCGAGAGCAGCTGAGAGATTAGTGTAATCTGGGGTGAAAGTCCACCTGTTCGACCCGCCAGAGCCGTAGATCTCCAGGACACCGCTGATCTCTACAGGTCCGCAGGACAGTCAAACACATGCATCAACACTGCACCCTTTGATTCCGTTCTCCGCCCACCGTCTGTCGCGGCCAATCATGTCTCGTGCTGGGATTTTCTGCCCGCCCACACGACTCCCAGCATTCCACACTCTACCCACCATCCATTCCATCACACACAAACACAGGCCAATGCACACATGCACCAATTCACACACTATGCGTCCTGAATTAGAATTAGATGCCGAAATCATAGTATCTCAAAAGCTACCCAGATGGTCTACAATTTCCGAGTTCAAAGTCCAGATCTGTGAATGCTCTAGCGGCTAACATTGCCCACACTGGAGGAGGATTTGATTGCAACTACAAAAATAAATAAAACTACAAACAGGGTGGATGCCAGAGAGCGATGGTTAAATAGAGAGTCGAGTAGCTGTCAAAAGTACAGACTTGGAGCATCAAACGTGTCTATTCACAACAAGCTTGGATCATCGTAGCCAATCACAGACATGTCTGTTGAGCGCGTGAACACAATGGCCGATCGGAGGCGTTTAAGAATCCGCTCAATGGTGCTCAAAATGCTCGTATTGTCACATTTTAACATTTCAGTACCGACTATCAGTCTCTGGTGTCTCCAGTGAAGTTTCGGCTCAAAATCTCCCATAGATCGATCATTTATTATCGCTTGTCAAATTTGCCGTTATTTGGGCGTGAGAAAAAACACGCCGTTTTTGTGCGTGTCCCTTTAAATGCAAATGAGCTGCTGCTCCAGAAGAGGGCGGAGCTTTAACGGCTCAACAACAACAAAGCTGGAGAATCTCACGCTGACAAAATGAGGAAAGTGTTCAAACTGATGGAGAGACTCAGGAAGACGTTTCTGAACGGTTCGTGGATAAATTGATGGAGTCGCTGTGGAGTTGATCGACTCGTCACTAGCGTGTGTCGTCACGTTCATCTGTTTTCCTCGAATCGACCCTCGTTTGTGAAGCGGTTCGGCGTAAAATCACCGCACTCGACTACAACAACTCTTCCTCTTCTCTAAAGCAGCCTGACATAGCCCCGCCCCCTTTGTTGTGTGTTCTCGGGGGCGGGGTTTATGTAAATTTCAGGGTTAGTGATACCACCAATCCTGGAAGAAGCTCGTCGCAGTCCCTACTAACCGTTTAAAAAGTGATTTCTGTAAATAAAAATATCCCTTCGCATTGAACTTTGAGCGTCGTAACTTCGCAGATGTTGTTTCTGCTCAAACAGCAACTTTACACACCAACTAAAGTTAAAAAAGTCAAATTATAATCAACCACCCTGTAAAGCCTTTATGTATAATGCATTTTGAAGGTATTCATATGCATGTTACTTATAATGCATTATATCTTATCATAAATAACAGTAACCAAAGTTAAAATGCCTTATAATTCCTCGTTTGGCATGCGTTTTAACGCATTGTACTTTCTAAAGGCGTGTTCAATGAATACAGAAGTATTATAATGCATTATAACTGTTATTATGTGATCATACAATGTATTATAAGGTGCATTACAAAATACTTTTATAATGCATTATGCTATATATCTTTCCCATCAGCACAGCGATACATACGACGTGCAGGGCTGGGTGAGTTACTTTTAAAATGTATTTCACTACAGATTACAAAATACATGCTTTAAAAAGTCATTTGTAACGTATTTCGTTACATTACTCAAGTTTAGTCACTTCATCTAAATACTTTAGAATACTTTGGAATACTAATAAGTGTGAAACAAACACAAAAAAGGTCATTGTGAGTTTTTATCTCACAATTCTGACTTTTTCCCTCAGAATTGCGTGATATAAAGTTGCAATTGTGAGTTATAAAGTCAGAATTATGAGATATAAACTCACAATATTGAGAAAAGTCAGAATTATGAGATATAAACTCACAATATTGAGAAAAGTCAGAATTATGAGATATAAACTCACATACTAAATTCACAATTGCATGAAAAAAAGTCAGTATTGCAAGTTTAAATCTCCCAATTCTGACTTTATAACTTGCAATTGTGAGTTTAAATCTCGCAATTCTGAGAAAAAGAAGTCGGAATTGTGAAACACAAACTTGTGAAGGAAAAAAACTAATTGTGAGAAAAAGTCGCAGTGACAAGTGAATTATACAATGACTCACAAAACAGTAAAACAGTGGAAAACATGAAACTGAACTCGTCTTTTTCAGACGGTCAGAGTCAGAGAATCACCAATCGCTGTTTAAATGACATTAAAACTCAAAGTAATCACTTTGGTGATCTAAAACACTTTTCAGATGGAACTGGAATCTGATTACCACCCATTTCAAATCAAACACAGTGACTCAAATTTTGTATTTTAAATAGTGACTTGTATTTCGTTACTCCCCGACCCTGACGACGTGCGGTGCAAGTATGTGAACTGGGACACTGGAAATCAAGCAAATATTGATTATAGAATCAGATATCAGTCGCCGGCACACCATGACAGATCCTCATGTTTGATTTGCTTGAGAATCTCTAATTTCATGAAACAACTCACCCGAGACGCCTCACAGGGTTTGGGTGGTCTGTAGTGTGTGTGTGTGTGTGTGTGTGTGATTCACAACACAACACAGTTTGAAACACACTTGAAGAACCTTCAGTTTTCAGGTTCCTCTCTAACTTTCCTGCCTCGTCATGAATGGCGCCTCTATTCCTGCACTAATGCAGCTTTAAACGGAGAGAGAAGGACAGAATGACAAGGAAAATAAACACGAAGGCCAGAAAAACACGCTCGCAATGCACAATGCAATAGCGACAGGCCCTCGTTCCCGCGCCCGTGTGTCACAGGACTCAAACGTGTGTGTGACTGAGGCATTTCCTCCGGGTCTGTGACAGTGACGCTACGGTGTGAAAACGCTCTAGAAACCGAGAGCATCACCTTTCTAACCGTTCGACTCGCTAAAAATACAAGCGCACTCGACTCACACCTAAATATAGACATGCAACAACTGGCTGATGTGTGAGACAGACCGAGACAATTCACATTTCCTGAAAAAAAGACAAAAAAACGGCACTTTGGTCAGGACGGAAACATCGTCAAACGCGAGAACTAAACTCAGGCAATCACTGCGAACATAATCGATGAGACATCAAGCGTCTAAATAAAACCACATAAAACTAATATATATATAATAACAGTCGTAATAGGTAATAATAGGGTAGTGGTGAGGGAGTCAGGCTCGTAACCTGAAGGTTGCTGGTTCGATTCCCAATCCGGCGGGAATTGAATTGATTGTGAATGAACAGTGAAATGACTTGTAAGTCAAAGCGTCTGCTAAACGATGAAATGAAATGTAAATATTCATTATTTTATTTATTATAATTGTATATATATTTTTTTTTTAAATTTATTACAATTCATTTATTATGTTATGTATTTAAATAACTGACCATCCCATCAAAATTTGCCACGCAATGCTCAGAAATATGAGAATGTAAGGAAATTTTTGTTGTTCGAAAAACGCAGCGTTCACTCGCAACAAACGCAAAAGCATTGAAATATATATTTATATTATAATAAATATAATTTTCCTCCCATCCGTGATGATTCATAGATCTGGGGACCAAACTGCAACTCCAGCATCGTTTCAGAGGAACACACCAAGAACGATATCTATAACTGTAACTACCAGCGGTCAATAACGTTCGGTTCCGTCATCCGCCGCTTTAAATGCTCGAGCTCTTTGGATTCTGATTGGCTGTCAATGTTTTTTATTAATCATCAGCTGTAAGAAAAAAAAAAAAAGGCTGGAAAAATTATACCAACGATGTCTTATCGCAATTATTAAAACTATCGTTATTGTTATAGTTTCTAGAACTTTGCGATTTTAAGTTAAAGCGATTATTAAAACTTTTTATTTGTCGTTATTGTTATGGTTGGAATTTGCTATTCTCTGAGTTATAATGATTATTAAAACTTTATGGTTATATTTATCATTATGTGGACTTCGCTATCTCTTAGAGTTATAACGATTATTACAATTTTTCGTTATCATTACCGTTAAAGTGGTTGGACTTCGCTATCTTTACAACGATTATTAAAACTTAATAAAATTATCGTTACATTTGAGATGCGAACTTTGCTATCTTTTAGAGTTATAACGATTATTTAAATTTTTCGTTATTATCGTTAAAGTGGTTGGACTTCGCTATCTTTTAGAGTTATAACGATTATTACAATTTTTCATTATCATTATCGTTAAAGTGGTTGGACTTCGCTATCTTTTAGAGTTATAACGATTATTACAATTTTTCGTTATTATAGTTAAAGTGGTTGGACTTCGCTATCTCTTAAAGTTATAACGATTATTACAATTTTTCATTATCATTATCGTTAAAGTGGTTGGACTTCGCTATCTCTTAGAGTTACAACGATTATTTAAATTTTTCGTTATTATCGTTAAAGTGGTTGGACTTTGCTATCTCTTAGAGTTATAACGATTATTTAAATTTTTTCGTTATTATTCCGTTAAAGTGGTTGGACTTCGCTATCTTTACAACGATTATTAAAACTTAATAAAATTATCGTTACATTTGAGATGCGAACTTTGCTATCTTTTAGAGTTATAACGATTATTTAAATTTTTCGTTATTATCGTTAAAGTGGTTGGACTTCGCTATCTTTTAGAGTTATAACGATTATTACAATTTTTCGTTATCATTATCGTTAAAGTGGTTGGACTTCGCTATCTCTTAGAGTTATAACGATTATTTAAATTTTTCGTTATTATCGTTAAAGTGGTTGGACTTCGCTATCCTTATAACGATTATTAAAATTTTTCGTTATTATCGTTAAAGTGGTTGGACTTCGTTATCTCTTAGAGTTATAACGATTATTTAAATTTTTCGTTATTATCGTTAAAGTGGTTGGACTTCGCTATCTCTTAGAGTTATAACGATTATTAAAATGTTTCGTTATTATAGTTAAAGTGGTTGGACTTCGTTATCTCTTAGAGTTATAACGATTATTAAATTTTTTTTGTTATTATCGTTAAAGTGGTTGGACTTCGCTATCTCTTAGAGTTATAACGATTATTAAAATGTTTCGTTATCATTATCGTTAAAGTGGTTGGACTTCGCTATCTTTACAACGATTATTAAAACTTAATAAAATTATCGTTACATTTGAGATGCGAACTTTGCTATCTTTTAGAGTTCTAACGATTATTAAAATGTTTCGTTATTATCGTTAAAGTGGTTGGACTGGTTTGTATGAAATACACCAGAGAAGTCTCTCGACTCACCCGTCGTCGCCCACGAGCTCGAACGCTCGACCCATGCCGAACATGGACTGCGCCAGCGCGAGGGCGGACGGCGTCTGGATGGGCGTCAGTCCGGGATGGAAGGGACTGTCCCGACCCAGGTGCGGTCCGGGTGATGCCGGCTGTGAGCGGGTGGTCCGTAGCTGTGAAAAGAAAACGACATCGGGTTAAAAATAGCAGGCTAAATCTCACTGGAAAACGTTGGCGAGTGTGTGAGCGCTCACCTTGCCAACGGCGTCCATGTCGAGGCGCAGCGGGGCGGGTATGTTGCGTATACGAGGCGTGTTCGGCAAGTGCGGCGACGTGACTGGCTGCGTGTCGTGCGAGGGTGAGGGTGGGCCGCTGCGGGCGGAGTCTGTCCGGCATTGGCTGAGCAAGTAATTGGTGCCCTGCGAGTGTACCATGTGACCTGTGTGCACCCCCAGCGGCTTCAGTCTGGCTCCGCCCACCGCACCTTCGGCTCCGCCCAGCCCCACCGTCTCTAAGGACTCCAGCGAGTGGGCGTGTCTCATGCTGTCGATCACGCGGCGGAGGCCTCGCTCCTCGACCTCCCTCTCCATCACGTCCACGCAAGTCCATCGGCCGCGTTTGTACGGCTCGCCCGGCCCCTGGTCCAAACGCACCACGCGAAAACGCGAAGCCCCGCCGGCGTCCAGCGAACTCTGCTTCCTGGCCGTGACGGGCGTGGCCGGCTGACTGGAGCTTTGTTGCATCTGGAGGGCGGGGCTGTGACGCAGTAACGGGCCATTGGATATAACTTGAGTGGGCGATGCAGTCTGGCTTCCGGGGCTCCGCCCATGGGCGGGGGTTCTGGCGGAAGGGGGCGTGGCTCTTTGAGCCCAGAGCTGAGGAGCTCCGTCGGATGGTTTTCTCCAGAACCCTGATTGTAGTCCGACGTGACACTGGTGATTTGAAAACCGCTCCGTTTCTTTCCGCCACTCATTCTGGACAGAGCGCGTGCGAGCCGTGTGACGTTACGCTTAAGTGCTCCGAGCCCGATCGTTCATTATTTTACACTCTGGCAGGAAAAGAAAAAGCAAGAAAAGAGCGAAAGAATCTCTTTACGAAGCACTGGTTTTCTCTCACTCAGTCTCTAGGGTGGAATTGGATCAGATAAACCATATTTCTCTGTCCTCAGGTGAACTTACAGGTAACGTGGTCCAACTGAAGAATAAAATAAATCACATTTATTCCATTGCGCTTGGCACTCTATCCTTCTTCTCCCTGCGGCTGTTTGGAGTATTCCGACCACAGCCAGTACAGTAACAAGAGCAGTTTCTCTGCCCAGTGGTTGCGCAATTCTCGGCTCCGATGGCTGTTTCCTCTGGCAGCCGTGCGGTATGTGCGTTCACGGCTCAGGACAAAATAAAGAGACTCGTAATCGCCATGCATGCACAGATTTGACAATTTCAAGATCAAACAGCCCATGCAAAAGAGGTTAACAAAATACCTTAATTAGGGCGTTTTACATGGTTTCTTACTGCAGCTTTTAATGCCTGAGCGTGTCAGGGCTTCTTTTTTTTTTTTTTTTTTACACGTCTGCAGGACAAGTTTGGCGAATACAAAAACAAGAAGTTCTGTTTCCGTTAACGTTCTGCTACAGTCTGTGTAAAATTGGTGACAAAAACACTGAGCAACTTTAAGGGAAGGACCGACAAAGAGTCAAACTCAATCGCGATGCCTGGAGTTTCAGTTCTGACGGCTCATCCGATTCCAATTAAAAGTGGATCTTGCTTTTAACTCACAATTAGAACTGGAGCAAGTGGAAAAGATCAAACACACAACTTTAAGCGTAAAACTTGAATGCAATCCAACTATAAAATGTAACAGTTCTGGCTGTGCATTCGATTCACATTACAAATGAGCACGCTTTTGAATCGGAATTAAAACCAGAGCAAGTGTGGAAGCTCAAAACGCTCGAGCAAGTGGAAAAAAATCAAATCAAACGCAACTTTAAGAGTAAAACTTGAACGCAATCCAACTCTAAATGTAACAGTTCTGGCTGTGATTCAAATTAGAATCGCTTTTGACTTCGAATTAAAACCAGAGCAAGTGTGGAAGCTCAAAACGCTCGGCGACTTTGAGAGTAAAAGTTGAATAAATTCAGAATGTTAAATGTTACAGTTCTCACATATTAAAAATTAGAAACGAACCCATGCGTTTCACCTCCATTTAAAACTGGAGCAAGTGGAAACGTTTGAAAATTTTGCGCAAAAGCTTAAAACCGGCGAAGAATCAAACTCGATCAGAATCCAGGGTGGAATTACAAGTTTCAAATTAAAACTAGCTTAAAACACTCACAAACTTTAAGAAAAAAAAAACGTATTTGATTTGGTTTTAAACCGTAAATTAAAACCGGAGCAAGTGTGGAAGGTCAAAACGCACGGCAACTTTAATAGTTAAAACTTAAAAAAAAAAAAAAAAAAAATCAAACGCAACTTTAAGAGCAAAACTTGAACGCAATCCAACTCTAAATGTAACAGTTCTGGTTGTGCATTTGATTCAGATTAGAATCGCTTTTGACTTCGAATTAAAACCAGAGCAAGTGTGGAAGCTCAAAACGCTCGGCGACTTTAAGAGTAAAAGTTGAATAAAAAATTCAAAATGTTAGAAACGAACCCATGCGTTTAACCTCGATTTTAAAACTGGAGCGAGTGGAAACGTTTTGCGCAAAACCTTAAAACCTGCGAAGAATCAAACTCGATCAGAATCCAGGGCGGAATTACGCTTTCATTTGATTCAAACTAAAACGATCTTAAAACACTCACAAACTTTAAGAAAAAAAAAAAAAAAACTTATTTGATTTGGTTTTAAACCGTAAATTCGGCAATTTTTACGTGAAAGCTCAAACACACACTCTGCAACTTTTAAGACTAAAACTTAAGAATCAAATCATAAGCGTCGTAACTTTAAATCGTTCATTAAAACTGGATGCCGAACTTCCGATATTCAAAACGCAGCAACTTTAAGAGTAAAACTTGCACGTGAACTATAAATACTACAGTTCGGGCTGCATGGGGTTGATTCGAATTCAAACTGGACCGAGATTCGATTTGACTCGAATGACGTCACAGCACGCGCACGCGCACGCGCGTCCCCTTAAGCAAATACCCGCATACGTGCGCGCAGAAACAGAAGCGTTGCGCAACACTCGTGCAGCCCGAAACCTGACATTTAATGACAGCAAACTAACCCGCATCAGGGCAATATAAGACAAGAATCAGTGCGGTTCAAAGTCAAAAAAGAAACACTACATGAAAGGAAAGCAGTGCAGAAGAGATTACTGGATCTGGATTGAGCCTGAGCCCAATAAAAATGTGATTTACGACCAAAAGCGCATTCTGTAATCCCATGAAGAAGTCCAGATGAACAGTCGGAGCTTGTGTGAACTTCAACACAGTTGAACAGCTCACATGTTGCGTCCACACCTACAATCCCTGGAGGTAATATTCCGTTCAATTTAAATCAGAAAGAGAGTTTAAAAGCAAAAAAACTCCATTGAGCGTCAAGGAGACGGATTCAGATTCAGATGGATCATCCACACCCGAGCAGTTTGTTTATTCTCCATCAATTTGCATCAGATCCACCCCAATAAAGTGCGAATCACACAATCTCCTCCGGATCTGTCGGGTCTCGCGGCTCCAGCTCTCTCGTGGACTTTCAGAGTGGATTTGCTTTAAACAGATTACTTTTACAGATTAATTCTCCTCCAACGAAACTGTTGACAACTTTCCATCACCCGGAAGTTCCGCCTCCGTTCTCGCAACGCAACCCTACTATGGCGAAGGCGTGGCTCATGAATATTAAGTAGGCTGCGCGAGTTGATTTAACCAATCTGCGGTGTCGTTAATATTCATGAGACAAGCCTTCGCTTTAGTGCGATTCGTAATTTCGACACACGCGCGCGGATACTTCACTTCTATTAACCGGGCGAATTTTAACGTTAGCCAAAGCAGACAAAATTTCACTTTCGATGTAAATTCAAACTTGTCTGAAAGTACGTTTTGATCGGTGAGCAAAATAAAGTGAAATCAAGCTGAGGAGACGCAGGTTCACGCTGCCACCTAGCGACTGCTTCAAGTAAGTTCTTCACGATGCAGAAGAAATAATGATTTGAAAATATTACACAGATACTATTATAAAAAGTACCAGTTTATTTGTTGTCCTATTTTCGTACACCAATTTCACACTATATATAGTGTGTGTGTATATATATATATTTTAATATACACGCACGCATATATATATATATATACATACACACACACATATATATGTGTGTATATATATCCCCAGTCAATCAAGACACACTGATTTAGAAACAAACATAACCTGATTTAGAAGATCTCGTGTTAATAAACACGATGAAACAGATTTCTGTCGACGCAGCAACAAAATAAAGCAACAGTTATGACACGAATCGGAGCAAATTCCCAAAATTCATCACTATTTTATTTGCAAAACCACGTTCGGTTCTGTCAGGACTAGATGTTTAATGCGGAGGATGCTTAAAACATTCGAATAAAAATGATATCCTTAATATTTTGAGTATGTAATAACCATTTAATAGTAGTAATATGTAACTAGTCTGTGTTATTTTATGAATATAGTCATATATAAGTCACTCCAGAACATACATTATATAGTGTATATATATATATATATAGTATGTATATATATATATAGTGTGTGTGTATATATATAGTATATAATATGTATATATATATATAGTGTATATATCGTATATAGTATATATATATATATATATATATAGTATACACACACTATATATATATATATATATAGTGTGTGTATATATAGTATATATACTATATTGACACACTACATATATATAATGTATATATACACACACTATGTATATATAGTGTGTGTGTATATATATATAGTATATAATGTATATATATATATATATATATAGTATATATACACACACACTATATATAGTGTGTGTATATATAGTATATACACACACTACATATATATATAGTGTGTATATATATAATATATAAATATATATAGTGTACATATAGTATATATATATATAGTATATATACACACTATATATACACACACACTATATATAGTGTGTATATATAGTATATATACTATATATACACACTACATATATATATAGTATATAATGTATATATATATAGTGTATATATAGTGTATATATATATATAGTATATACACACACACTTATATATATATATATATATATATATATATATATATATATATATATATATATATATATAGACAGACATTTGAAGATTGACCATTAGTATGCAAAAATATGTTCAAATCTGGATGGATCCTGATGAAACCATAAACATTAGATTCAAAATCAGTAGTGACAGTCGTGATAATAATCCCACAGACTTTTCAGAGTTCGTATTTCTTCTCGTTGTAGTGTAACTTTACTTCCTTGCATCATCCGCACTGATCATTTAACACCATTAAACACAGAACCAAACAGAGGTCAAATGAAGTTGAGATGCTTGTCTTCCGGGATGCCGTAGTTTTGCTTATTCTCTTCAAACAACTGCGTCAGACCCTACAAACACAGAAACACGCTGTCAATAGAGCGTCAAAGCGGAAAGGGGAGTGGAGATGTGCGTTTCATTCACCTTCATGTAGAGCGAGTGAAGAGCATCGATGTCGTCTTTATTGGGAGACGGATTCTGAGTTACGGGAATGGGGTGTCCGACTGCAGACAGATGAAGTTATGAGCGACTGAAACCTTTCGCACGCGCTCCACACAGACATTATAACGTCATGAAGTGTTTGTGTGTACATACCCACAGTGTTTATGGGTTTTCTGTATGGCAGCAGCCCAAAGCTGTACTGGAAAACACCTCTGGCATGAAAGAGAGGCATGGCCACGCCCATAATCCTCTGGAGGCGGTCCTGCATGCGGCGGAGGGCGGAGCCTGTGGGGTTCTCCATCTGGTCAAAGAGTTCGTTCTCTCCAAATGAGAAGACGGGAACCAGCCACGCTCTACACACAATGAACAGAGATCAAACCTGGGAGAACGTCTCTCACACACACACACACACACACACACACCCGTGTTTGAGGGCGAGTTTAATGAAGCCTTTGCGCTGCAGCAGCTGAAGCGTTACGGCTCCTGGACGCGCATCCAGAGACTCCGGAGCTCCGCCCACGGCGATCACGGCGGCGTGACCTCCACCCGGACGACTCAACAGGTAACTCGCGCTGGCTTTCTCGCTGGACACCAGCCCTGCAGAGGTCAGAGGTCAAAGGTCGGGGTCAAAAGGTGCGAGACCCACCGTTACTACTTTGACTTGATTAACGAATGCAAACTTAACGATCAAGGCATGTCATGAGGTACAGTTCCATCTAAAGCTGCCTAAATGCGAATATCAGATGAAACTTTTGCGAATAAAGCGACGTTTCATCAACCTGAATGAACGAGGCTCGTCTGCCGCGGTTTCATTCTAAAGTTGTGAAAGAAACTTTTTACGAATTAGAATATTTGCACAAAAAGCACCTTTCCATCAAAAAAACTGAATGAACGAAGACGTCGTTAACCGTTTCCATCTTAATATGGGAATTAAACGTACAAAAAATGTGAATATCGCATAAAATATTTGCGAATAAAACGGTTTCGTCACAAAAAAAATGAATGCAAGAGGGCATGTCAGCTAAAGTTGCGAAATAAGCAAAGCAAAAAATTGGAATATTGCATAAAACATTTGTTAATAAAGCACCGAATAAAGTTTCATCACAAACTAAACAAACATGTTAGTAGCTGTTTCCATCCAAATTTACGAATGAAACGCTGTGAAAAATTGTTATGCATTACATAAAAATATTTGCAAAAAAAAGCACCGTTTCATCAAAAAAACTGAATGAACGAAGACGTCGTTAACGGTTTCCATCTTAATACGGGAATTAAACGTACAAAAAATTCGAAAAATCTCATAAAACTTTTGCAAATAAAACAGTTTCATCACAAAAAACTATACGAACGAAGCATCTCAGTAGCCGTTTCCATCTAAATTTGCGAACTAAACTTGTACGAAAAATCTGAATAACGCATAAAACATTTGCGAAAAAGCACCGTTTCATTATAAAATCTGAATGAACGAAGACGTCATTAACCGTTTCCATCTTAATATGGGAATTAAACGTACAAAAAATGTGAATATCGCATAAAATATTTCCAAATAAAACAGTTTCATCACAAAAAAAATGAATGCAAGAGGGCATGTCAGCTAAAGTTGCGAAATGAGCGAAAAATTTGGAATATTGCATAAAACAGTTGTTAATGAAGCACCGAATAAAGTTTCATCACAAACTAAACGAACATGGCATGTTACGAAAGAAACGTTGAGAAAAATTGTAATGCATTACATAAAAATATTTGCAAAAAAAGCACCTTTTCATCAAAAAAACTGAATGAACGAAGACGTCGTTAACGGTTTCCATCTTAATACGGGAATTAAACGTACAAAAAATGTGAATATCGCATAAAATACTTCCAAATAAAACAGTTTAGTCACAAAAAAACTATACGAACGAAGCATCTCAGTAGCCGTTTCCATCTAAATTTAGCTGTTGACGTTTAAAGTTGCGAAATAAACTTGTACGAAAAATCAGAATAACGCATAAAACATTTGCGAAAAAGCGCCGTTTCATTATAAAAACTGAATGAACGAAGACGTCATTATGTTTCCATTTTAATATGGGAATTAAACGTACAAAAAATTCGAATATCGCATTTCCAAATAAAACAGTTTCGTCACAAAAAAAATGAATGCAATAGGGCATGTCAGCTAAAGTTGCGAAATGAGCGAAAAATTTGGAATATTGCATAAAACATTTGTTAATGAAGCACCGAATAAAGTTTCATCACAAACTAAACGAACATGGCATGTTACGAAAGAAACGTTGAGAAAAATTGTAATGCATTACATAAAAATATTTGCAAAAAAAAGCACCGTTTCATCAAAAAAACTGAATGAACGAAGACGTCGTTAACGGTTTCCATCTTAATACGGGAATTAAACGTACAAAAAATTCGAAAAATCTCATAAATCTTTTGCAAATAAAACAGTTTCATCACAAAAAACTATACGAACGAAGCATCTCAGTAGCCGTTTCCATCTAAATTTGCGAACTAAACTTGTACGAAAAATCTGAATAACGCATAAAACATTTGCGAAAAAGCACCGTTTCATTATAAAATCTGAATGAACGAAGACGTCATTAACCGTTTCCATCTTAATATGGGAATTAAACGTACAAAAAATGTGAATATCGCATAAGATATTTCCAAATAAAACAGTTTCATCACAAAAAAAATGAATGCAAGAGGGCATGTCAGCTAAAGTTGCGAAATAAGCGAAAAATTTGGAATATTGCATAAAACATTTGTTAATGAAGCACCGAATAAAGTTTCATCACAAACTAAACGAACATGGCATGTTACGAAAGAAACGTTGAGAAAAATTGTAATGCATTACATAAAAATATTTGCAAAAAAAGCACCTTTTCATCAAAAAAACTGAATGAACGAAGACGTCGTTAACGGTTTCCATCTTAATACGGGAATTAAACGTACAAAAAATGTGAATATCGCATAAAATACTTCCAAATAAAACAGTTTAGTCACAAAAAAACTATACGAACGAAGCATCTCAGTAGCCGTTTCCATCTAAATTTAGCTGTTGACGTTTAAAGTTGCGAAATAAACTTGTACGAAAAATCAGAATAACGCATAAAACATTTGCGAAAAAGCGCCGTTTCATTATAAAAACTGAATGAACGAAGACGTCATTATGTTTCCATTTTAATATGGGAATTAAACGTACAAAAAATTCGAATATCGCATTTCCAAATAAAACAGTTTCGTCACAAAAAAAATGAATGCAAGAGGGCATGTCAGCTAAAGTTGCGAAATGAGCGAAAAATTTGGAATATTGCATAAAACATTTGTTAATGAAGCACCGAATAAAGTTTCATCACAAACTAAACGAACATGGCATGTTACGAAAGAAACGTTGAGAAAAATTGTAATGCATTACATAAAAATATTTGCAAAAAAAAGCACCGTTTCATCAAAAAAACTGAATGAACGAAGACGTCGTTAACGGTTTCCATCTTAATACGGGAATTAAACGTACAAAAAATTCGAAAAATCTCATAAAACTTTTGCAAATAAAACAGTTTCATCACAAAAAACTATACGAACGAAGCATCTCAGTAGCCGTTTCCATCTAAATTTGCGAACTAAACTTGTACGAAAAATCTGAATAACGCATAAAACATTTGCGAAAAAGCACCGTTTCATTATAAAATCTGAATGAACGAAGACGTCATTAACCGTTTCCATCTTAATATGGGAATTAAACGTACAAAAAATGTGAATATCGCATAAAATATTTCCAAATAAAACAGTTTCATCACAAAAAAAAATGAATGCAAGAGGGCATGTCAGCTAAAGTTGCGAAATAAGCGAAAAATTTGGAATATTGCATAAAACATTTGTTAATGAAGCACCGAATAAAGTTTCATCACAAACTAAACGAACATGGCATGTTACGAAAGAAACGTTGAGAAAAATTGTAATGCATTACATAAAAATATTTGCAAAAAAAGCACCTTTTCATCAAAAAAACTGAATGAACGAAGACGTCGTTAACGGTTTCCATCTTAATACGGGAATTAAACGTACAAAAAATGTGAATATCGCATAAAATACTTCCAAATAAAACAGTTTAGTCACAAAAAAACTATACGAACGAAGCATCTCAGTAGCCGTTTCCATCTAAATTTAGCTGTTGACGTTTAAAGTTGCGAAATAAACTTGTACGAAAAATCAGAATAACGCATAAAACATTTGCGAAAAAGCGCCGTTTCATTATAAAAACTGAATGAACGAAGACGTCATTATGTTTCCATTTTAATATGGGAATTAAACGTACAAAAAATTCGAATATCGCATTTCCAAATAAAACAGTTTCGTCACAAAAAAAATGAATGCAATAGGGCATGTCAGCTAAAGTTGCGAAATGAGCGAAAAATTTGGAATATTGCATAAAACATTTGTTAATGAAGCACCGAATAAAGTTTCATCACAAACTAAACGAACATGGCATGTTACGAAAGAAACGTTGAGAAAAATTGTAATGCATTACATAAAAATATTTGCAAAAAAAAGCACCGTTTCATCAAAAAAACTGAATGAACGAAGACGTCGTTAACGGTTTCCATCTTAATACGGAAATTAAACGTACAAAAAATTCGAAAAATCTCAAATCTTTTGCAAATAAAACAGTTTCATCACAAAAAACTATACGAACGAAGCATCTCAGTAGCCGTTTCCATCTAAATTTGCGAACTAAACTTGTACGAAAAATCTGAATAACGCATAAAACGTTTGCGAAAAAGCATCTTTTCATCACAAACTGAACAAACAAGGACATCATTAGCAGTTTCCATCTAAATATGAGAATTAAACGTAAAAATAATCAAATATCAAAGATTCATTTAATCACAAACAAACTGAGCGAACGAGGCGCGTCATTAGCTGTTGACGTTTAAAGTTGCGAATTAAACTTGTACGAAAAATCTGAATAACGCATAAAATATTTGCGAAAAAGTACCTTTTCATTATAAAAACTGAATGAACGAAGACGGCATTATGTTTCCATTTTAATATGGGAATTAAACGTACAAAAAAATTGAATAATCACTTAAAACTTTTGCAAATATCGCACCGTTTCATCACAAAAAAACTATACGAACGAAGCATCTCAGTAGCCGTTTCCATCGAAATATGCGAATAAAGCAACAAATAAAGTTTTAAACAAACTGAACGAAAAAGGAATATCAGTAGCGGTTTCCATCTAAAGTTGTGAATTAAACTTGTACGAAAAATCTGAATAACGCAAAAAATATTAGCAAAAAAGCACCTTTTCATCACAAACTGAACATTAGCAGTTTCCATCTAAATATGAGAAATAAACGTAAAAATAATCAAAGAATATCAAAGATTTTGAGAATAAAACAACATTTTATCACAAACAAACTGAGCGAACAACGCGCGTCAAGACGTTTAAAGTTGCGAAATAAACTTGTACGAAAAAATTTGAATAATCGCATAAAATATTTCCAAATAAAACGGTGAAAAACACTGAATGCAAGAGGCATGTCAGCAGCGGTAAAGTTACGAATGAAACGTTGCGAAAAATTGTAATGCATTACATAAAAAATTCGCGAAAAAGCACCTTTTCATCCCAAAGCGGACGAACAAGGACGTCATGAGGACGTACAAAACAACTGAAACATCACAAAGATTTTGTGAATAAAAGTCAAAATTGTTTCTGATGAAACAGTGCTTTAAAGTTTGGAATTGAACTTGTACGAAAATTTTTAATAGCGCATAAAACATTTGTAAATAAAGCAAAAAAAAAAAAACTGAATAAAGTTGCGAATTAAACTTATACGAAAAATTGGAATGTCGCAAAAAATATTTGCGATGACTCACAAACAAACTGAACGAACAAGCATGTCGTTATCAAAGTTTCCATCTAAAGTTGCGAATTAAACTGTGGCAGAAACGGAAAACTACACTGACCAGAATGCAATGCAGCACAGTCAGATAAGACGGAGGGAAGTGGGAAAAAAAATGGAATTTCGCAAAAAACATGCGAATAAAGCAGTTTCATCACAAACAAACTGAACAAGCAAGTCGTTAGCTAAGTTTCCATCTAAAGTTGCGAATTAAACGTTGTACCGCATTGCATTCTGGTCAATGTAGTTTTCCGTTTCTGCCACCATCCGATAAGATGGAGGGAAGAGGAAAAAAAATTGGAATTTCGCATAAAACATGCGAATAAAGCAGTTTCATCACAAACAAACTGAACAAGAATGTCGTTAGCTAAGTTTCCATCTAAAGTTGCGAATTAAACTGTGTGGCAGAAACGGAAAACTACACTGACCAGAATGCAATGCGGCACAGTCAGATAAGACGGAGGGAAGTGGGAAAAAAAATGGAATTTCGCAAAAAACATGCGAATAAAGCAGTTTCATCACAAACAAACTGAACAAGCAAGTCGTTAGCTAAGTTTCCATCTAAAGTTGCGAATTAAACGTTGTACCGCATTGCATTCTGGTCAATGTAGTTTTCCGTTTCTGCCACCATCCGATAAGACGGAGGAAAGAGGAAAAAAATGGGAATTTCGCATAAAATGTGCGAATAAAGCAGTTTCATCACAAACAA
>CM074285.1:28037287-28039787 GCA_037194245.1 Opsariichthys bidens | reverse complement strand
TTCTTCAGTGGTTCTGCTTGTTAACAGCAGGTGTTCATCAGTACTCTTCAATAATTAATTGCTTAAATATCTCATTGACTTTAACTCCGCTTCAGTGTGACTTTAACACTATTTAGAGCGGGACCAAATGTTCTCTGAGCAGAGCTGATTTAACTCTGGGGGTTTTGCGGTGTATTACTGTAATGCGAAAAAAAAATAAGTCGCGTGCGTAATAGGACAGTTGATATCACGTGTTAAAGCGAAAACGTGTCGGTTTTTTTTTATATAAAATCATGGCTGAAGCTTTTGCTCAACTGACAAACAGAACAAAACAGATTATGTAAGGAAAACGTGCCTTTCATTTTATAAAACATTATTATAACACGGAGATTTATGACGATCTGACACTCACCTAGCGCCAAAAAGCTGAAGACCCACTGCACAACTGCAGCTGTCTGCAGGCGCCTGCGCAGAGGAACATGCAGAGGAGCGAACTCGATCTTCATCTCTGAGGAAGAGGAGTTCTCCACACGCGAAGTCAAAAACACCTCATACACACACAGATTCAACCTTCATCAAGTGCACATCCAAACACCGGCTCTCAAAACTTGCTTTCTCTTCATCGAAAACTGTTTTTCTTGTGTTACTCGGGTAAGCGAGTGTCGGTCAGCGGCATGCGGATGAAATGTTGCACTTTGTAAAACTTTATAAAGCTCGATCCGAGAGTCTTCTCCCGTGTTTCTGTTCCGCGTGTCTCTCTCGGCGAGCGCACAACTCCCAAATATCCAGTGACGCAGCGACCCAGCCCTCCAACTCTGCGCCAATCAGATCGCTCGGATGACACAAGTATGTGCGCGTGCGTGAGCCTTCTCGGCGCGTTCCTCGTGCGCTCGGCAGAGGGCGCGCGCGCTCACGAAGATGGTTCGGATGTTGCTTTTATGGGAAAAATAAAGTTGTACAAACACCGTCGTCTTAAACTTCGCACTGTAATTACAGTCGTAATGTATATTGATGTTACACTGAAAACGAACTGATAACGTGTTAAATGAATGAAATCTAAAGATTGTTTCTGCTTATTTTAATTGTAAGGAACAGAACAAAATGACCAGCATCAAATAAAGCGGCTAAACTGAGGACTCTCGCTAAAAAGATGCATAGATAGAACACCATAAAGAAATATGAAATATAAAATCAGGGTTAAAAAAATAATGCCGTTCCAGTGTTCGGTCTGAAGGCCATTTGCTGTTTCAAAATGAGATCAGAGGTCATCCGTCGTTCCCAAGAGCCGGACTGTCTATTGCTGAAGTGGGGACAAGGTTATTGACCCAAAAAACGGTCTGCCTTTCTATCTATCTATCTATCTATCTATCTATCTATCTATCTATCTATCTATCTATCTATCTATCTATCTATCTATCTATCTGTCTTTCTGTCTGACTATCTATATCTGTCAATCTATCCATTTATTTATCTCTCTCTCTCTCTCTCTCTCTCTATCTATCCATCTATCTATTTATCTATCTGTCTATCTACATAAATCCGTCTATCTATCTATCTATCTATCTATCTATCTATCTATCTATCTATCTATCTATCTATCTATCTATCTATCTATCTATCTATCTATCTATCCATTTTTCTATCTTTCTGTCTGACTATCTATCTATCTATCTGTCTATCTATTTATCTATTCGTCTATCCATCTATCTGTCTATCTATCTATCTATCTATCTATCTATCTATCTATCTATCTATCTATCTATCTATCTATCTATCTATCTATCCATTTTTCTATCTTTCTGTCTGACTATCTATCTATCTATCTATCTATCTATCTATCTATCTATCTATCTATCTATCTATATGTCTATCTATCTATCTATCTCTTTGTCTGTCTGTCTATCTATCTATCTATCTATCTATCTATCTATCTATCTACCTATCTATCTATCTATATATCTATCTATCTATCTGTCTGTCTATCTGTCTATCTGTCTATATAATTGTCTATCTATCTCTCTATCTCTCTATCTATCTATCTATCTATCTATCTATCTATCTATCTATCTATCTATCTAACTGTCTATCTATTTATCTTTCTCTATATCTATCTATCAATTTCTCTCTATCTATCTATCTGCCTATCTAGCTGTCTGTCTGTCTATCTATCTATCTATCTATCTATCTATCTATCTATCTATCTATCTATCTATCTATCTATCTATCCATCTATCTATCTGTCTGTCTATCTATCTCTCTGTCTATCTATCTATCTATCTATCTATCTATCTATCTATCTATCTATCTATCTATCTATCTATCTATCTATCTATCTATCTATCTATCCATCCATCCATCTATCTATCTGTCAGTCTATCTATCTATCTATCTATCTATCTATCTATCTATCTATCTATCTATCTATCTATCTATCTATCTATCTATCTATCTATCTATATAACTGTCTATCTATTTATCTTTCTCTATATCTATCTATCAATTTCTCTCTATCTATCTATCT